>PVKA01000017.1:294805-357366 GCA_004027165.1 Ctenomys sociabilis | reverse complement strand
AAAAAAAAAAAAAAAAAAAAAAAAAAAAAAAAAGATTAAGTACATGTAGTAACTTCCCATGATGAATATAATTATTATATCCTACAAACATGTACCAATAAAACATGAAAATTTAAGAATCCAAGAAAAGAAAAATAAATATCACATGGGCTCCCTAAAATGTAAGAGATATAAAAAAATGATGAGAAAATGGAAGAGAAACTTACTAGCAAGAGGAAGGGGCAAAGGAGGAGTATAAAGAAATGTAAAGGTTGATACAGGGGTCATGGGCATGCACAAAATGCACTAAGCACAGTGAACGCCCACCCCAAAATAGGAAACTAGGCTAAGTACATGGGGCAAGTGGATTTATGAGGGGAAAATCAAATATAGTGTAAATATGTGCCAAATTTGCCACAATAAAACCCATTGTTTTATTTTTAAACAGAGAAAAGAACAATAAGAACAGTACAGAATTTCAAAGAAAGATGGTAGGAAATTAACAATGATTATTATATTTGTATACTATTATCTTTAAAGTAGTTGCTCAGATTACCAGATATAGGTAAGCAAAGTTAATCAAACAATATGAGCACCAACTCTTGCTTTTAATGAACTAATAGAAATTACTAATGCAATTATCTTACCTATCTTATCTGTTATTAATATTAATATATATGTTTTCCCCCTTCTTTTCTCCTTTCCTCCATCTCAGATGTAGTTTGGTTTTGAGCAGTTTCTTTCCCTTTCACATCAGATATTGTACCTTTTGTATCTTATTTATGATTTAAGCTTCTTACACTAGACAGACAATATGATGATTACGTATGCAATCATGATGTATTTCACATAATTTTGGTCTTGAGTTGCATCCATTTACCTATAAAAGCCTCAAGTTTATATTTCATTGTATCTGATTAATACTCCAGTGTATTAAAAACACATCTTTTTTATTCATTCATCAGCTGATTGGTATTTGAGTTGTTTCTGAGATAGCTATGACAACTTGTGCTGCTATAAACATGGGTGCAGGGGCCAGGGAGATGGCTCAGTAGAATAAGTGCTTCCCTGGCAAGCACAAGGGCCTGAGTTCAATCCCAGGTTCCACCAAAAAGAAAAAAAATAATAAAATAAATTAAAAATAAATAAATAAACATGGGTGCACATATATCATTGTGGTATGATATTTTCAGTTCTTCTGGAAAAATATCCAAGAGGGGAATTGCTAGGTTGAGAGGGACTCTAATCTTAGATGATGAGGAATCTGCACACTGATTTCCAAGTGGTTGTACCAGTCTATACACCCACCAACAGTGGAGAAGTTCCTTTTCTCCCTTTCCCCCTCCCCAGCATTTGTTATTAGCTGACTTCTTGATGGTAACCATTCTTTCGGGAGTAAGATGGAATCTCAGTGCTGTTTCAACTTGTATTTCTTGAATGACCAATGACGTTAAAATTTTTTTCGTGTATTTGCTCATCTGAAAAGTTATGTATTCATCTCAGATGTCCATTTTTGGATTGGGTGTTTGAATTTTGGTGGCTTGATTTTTAAAAACTTTGTTGTGTGTTCTAGAGAGAAGTCCTTTGTCTGAGGGATAGTTGGCTAAAAAGTTTTTCCTGTTAGTGGGATTTCTGTTCACTCGGTGAATAATGTGTGAATTCATCTGTGAATAATGATAATTTCACTTCTTCCTTTCTATCCTTAATCCTTTTATTTCTCTCTCTTGTCTAATTGCTCTGGCTAATGTTTCCAGAACTATACTGAAAAAGGGTGGTGATAGTGGTCATCCTTGTCTTGTTCCTGACTTCAGATTGAAGGCTTTCTGTTTTTGTCCATTTGGCATGAGGTCAGCTGTTTGAAAACCATTCATTTGTATAACCAATTAAAATATGCATGTAATAAAATGTACACAAAATGAAAGAAAAATAAATGAATGTGATTATTTTATAAACACAGTTAAACCTTTTTCCCTGAGTAAATGAGGGCTTGCTTCCTTTTAGATATGGGGTGGGGGTAGAAATATAGATTATAGATATGCTGCTGATTAGGCAATGCCGATATATAGTCAAAGACCATTTGTTTTTCATTGTTTTCTACAAAGCCAAGAGAACATAAGTTTTGAAATCAGGTTCAAGATGCTTTTTAATTCTATGATTAAGAGGGACTCTAATCTTAGATGATGAGGAATCTGCACACTGATTTCCAAGTGGTTGTACCAGTCTATACACCCACCAACAGTGGAGAAGTTCCTTTTAGGATTTGATTTGTTATATTCCCCCTTACCTAACTCATAAAGATATGAGATAAATAAACAATTTTCATTGAAAAATTTAGAGGAGGGAATGGTAGCTATTAGTTCAAAATGGTAAAAAAGAAAAAAAAAATGACATCGAAATATACCTGTACCTTGAGACTCTGTAAGCCTTGATTTTATTCTTTTTAAATATATAAAGTGCTTTGCTCTAAATTTTCTTTCTATCTCCTTGTCTTTTTGGCATCTATAGAGTTGAAAGCAAATATGGAATTTGTGTTGCTTTGTTATTAAGCAGGGTCAGAATTCTGTATTGTGTCACCCTTGGAAATAAATTCCTACAGAGAAGGATTTTCTTAGGAGATATGTTATTTTTTATTTACTGCTTTTAGTTCTTTAAAGTGTATCTTAAAGTGTTTCCTTTTTCAATTTTAAATAAAAAAGAAGTTGGAGGAGCAAGAGGAGACAAGAGGATGAAGAGAGCGTACAGGTGGGGGAAGGAGGGAGTGAGAGAAGGATGGAGTGGGGAGGGAGAGTTTCCTTTGATTGATGATATGCGTTTCACCTCAAAGGCTCTTAAATGTTCACATTTTTATATTGGTAACCTCTGAAATTTTTATATATAATTATTGATATTTGTTGCAAAATTTCTTGTATTTTCATTGAGGGCTTATTTTTAAGAGCAAAGCCAGGCTAAATACTCTCCTGCAATTTGGGAAGTAGAAATGTTCTTAAGATTAAGCTCCCTTGGTTTTCTCCAGGATTACAGACACGGAAGTCCGTTCTGACCAAGTTCCTCTCCTTCCTGCCACCTCCAGGCTGCTGTCAGAGCTTACTGCCCTGAGCGCACAGGTCTACACTTCTTCTCCCTGACCCAGCTCCTTCCTGCTAGTGTGACTGGCAGGGAGAGTAGTTTGCATCTCACAGTCACTTGAGACTTGTGTGGGAAGGCTTCTGTGTTGCCTGATTTCAAAGGTGCAAGAGTTCACCTCTCAGCTGGAAGATGACTTTAGACAGATTCAGTGAGAACTACTTTTCTCTTCTTCCCACCTCCCCTCCAGCACTCTTTCATTTTAGCTTGACTTTTGCCTATTCCTTTGAGCTTTGGGTTAGCTAATAGTTGCAACGCCAATGAGACTGGCTATCAGGATTTCATTTAGACAGAGACTGCTATATGTCCTAGGAGGTGCAGAGCTTCTGTATTTTCAGTCTTTGAAAGAGGTTCAGCCGCTTCTTCCAGCAGGACAGGAAAGGCTGCTCTTAGTGAGGAGAGGTGGTGGTAAAGAGCTGCATAGAGAGACACAATGGGCCCTTTGCTACTTCTTTCCCACATGGCCTCCAGATCTCTATAATGTCTAGGGCTCTTATGTATAAAGTGAAGATGATAAGAAGTAAGGAGTAATATAAAAATATCACTAAGAGTAATCCTAACATGCAAAAGGATTCTCTATTCAGTGGCATTTAATTTTGATGTTTACATATTACATATAATGTCATGTGTTTCACTGATTTTTCACATATTTATCATCTAGATCTATTATAAGATTCTTTAATGTTTCATTGACAGCTTATGCTTTTAGTCTCAAATCCCTTTGAATTTGTGTCATGGAGGACCATACATTCTGAGTGCTAAAGCAAGCCAGAATCAGGATATTCCATTTTATCTATTTTTTGGAAATGTTTTAAATTCTTTTCTAGAAAACGCAATCACTTTTGCAAAAAATAGTAAAGATATATGACATTGCCATACTTCATAACTGGAATGCAATAGGAGGCCCATTTGTTAAAGGCACTGTCTAGCTGGGGACTGTTGGAGGTTTAAGAAGTCGGGCCTGTTCCCTGGGAGGCCTTGTCAATCACTGGGAGCATGTCTTCCAGGAAGGTGGTAAGATTTCTGCCTCATGCCCTCTCTCTTTTACTTTTTGACTGTGAGGTAAGTGGATTTACTTCCGCTCCAATCATGATACCCTGGCTTGCCACTGGCCCAGGGCAGTGGTTCCCATGAATAGTGGATGACTGTCTCTGAAACTGTTAGCCAGAATAACCCTTTTCTCTTTATAACTCAATTACCTCAAGTATTTGCTATAAGAAGAGAACTCTGGTGCACATAGGTGTCTTACACATCTTTTTCTTTAACTTGCTCTTACTTAGAGTCTCATGTATACTTAGTGTACTATGTAGCCTGCTGTCCATTGGCAACACTTGAAGGAACCCCACCACTCAAAGGGGTTAATAACAAAGTGAATGTTTAAGTACTTAAAGCGGAGTTAGAATATAGACTTGTAGAGCTGTTTCACAAAACATCTTTCCATTTTCCATGCTTCCTCTTCGTTTCTAAGATTAATGAAAGTATAACTTTATACTTCACGATCATGTTGTTCAGCACAAACAGGCTTATCCTCCATCGCAATAGTCTATAAAGCAGAAGCATGCTCTTTGTTATATGTGTGTATGAACCACTGTACTGGAGTACAGGCTGAAGAAACAGCCCCATGGCGAATATGAAAGTCTTTGGACAGAAAGATAAAAAGAAAAAATAGTACTATCCAATCATTTTTAAAGTCTCTAGTCAGAAGTGCCATGCACCACTTATGTTCATGTTGCACTGGTCAAGGCAAATCTCATGGCAAAGTGTAATAGCAGAGGTGCAGGGAGTTGTGTGCCTCACACAGGGAGGGCAGTAATCGTTTGGGAGTAATGAATCTTCCATAACATTCTACTTGATGTATATTTTTTCCTTGTCTAAGTATGTTTATTCAGATTTATATAAACATGTGTTTGGATTTCCTGAATCACATACCATGGATGGTCATAGGAAAGAGGGAAGGAAGGGCCACAGAAAATTGCTCAACCAGAGTTGTGCCGGCCTGTCTAGTGGGCTTGGTGTTATCAGGAACTAAAACTACATTGTTGACAGTGCCAAGATAGGAGACTGTCCTACCATTTGCTAAGTTCATTTGCATCACTGCTTTAAGTCATTTTTGGCACACCTACACATGGCCGTTCAACAAATAATTATTCTGCACTTTCAGCCAATGGAGCTGAAATTGTGTTTGAGATGATATACTAGGCTGGAATTGCATGTAAATCACAGTAATGGTGTTGGGGCGATCTCACTGTGTCATGGCTGTGGCACCTCTGTGGCTTTGTTCTTCCTCCCTGTTTCCACCTGAGGAGATTTCCTTTAGCTCTGTAGGCAAATTGAACATGAGAGAACAAGGATAGTAGATAAGTGCAGGAATTGACTGGAGAGTGAAATCATGGAAAAATCTTTAGTATGATTGTTTATATAAGTGCTCTTTTCTTCCATTAATATTTATGTCCTTAAAGTTGAGCTGTTTACTTGTTTCTTTCTACTCTCTTATACTATTGTAACTCAGTCTTTCAGTACCTCAGTCCTCAGAAAGAGTAAAACCCAGTTTATCTCTCTGCTTCTAGAAATTTCTTCCATCCTTGTTCATAAATGAAATCATACAAAGCTGTATTTTTTAAGAACCAATACTGTAGTATGCTTCATGCAATACGCAGGTGTAAGACATAAGCATAGAGACGTATGAGAGGATGTTTAGAGAACTAGTGTGTCCCCAGCCACCTGTTTGGTTTTATATTTCCAACTCCTGCTAGTCTTTTTGGACTGCACCTTTCTTCCTCAGCTTTCCTTCCTGGGCATTCAATTTTACTAACATCACCACCTTCATGCCAAAAGTTATTTGTCAGTCATTGAAGAACTGAAGATGTCCAGAGCATTGCAAAGCATGCGCATGGGGTCTCCTACTTAATTATCAAATAAAAACCTGTGAACTCACCAACAAAGAAAAGATTGGCTCTTGTGTCTCCCGCTCTCTGTTACTGCACTAAGCACCAGAGATGATCATCACATTTTCGCTCGTACTCAAACCAAGGCTGGTTGCCCTCTTTGCTTCTGGCCTGTAGGATGGTGCAGCCCATCCCAGCCAGAATGCATGCCGAAGCACCATGTGGAAGCTGGATAGTGAAAAAGAGGAATAAGAGACCCATGTCCCTCAGTCTTTTTCAAGAGTGTGACCTTGATCACCTCACACCTTTCACCTCTGAAAGGCTTCTCTGCCTTTGAGCAGCACTAAGAAGAGGAACAAACTTGAACACCTTCAGCCTTTAGGAATGTTCCTTTCCAAGCAGTAACAACTCTCAATGTTTGCTATAAGGATTCTAGCAGGCCTCTAATTTGTACTTCTGGTCTGACTCCACTTGAGCTATTGGGATTTATTTTCAGTCTGTACTGTTTTACACACACACACACACACACACACATACACACATCAGTGTTCTCTTCAGCTTCTGCTGTCTCCCTGGCTTTTCCCTTGGGCTGTTATCCTGGTGTGACTTCTGTTTAATGGAGATGAGGGTTGCATCTAGTATAACCAAGCTGTTTGGCAAAACTCTGCTCTGAACTTCAGACATCTAAATTGCCTCTCTGCTTCCTATTGGATCAAATTAGAACAATCTGCCTTTCAAAGTTGTCTACGAAGTCACATCAGGAACAATCTGGTTTACATAAAACTTCTCAACTGATCTAACTGAATTTTAGTCAGTGTACATTCCTACCTCTCTCTCTGTTTGACTCTCTGCATTTTTGTCTCTGTTTCTGCCTTTTTGTCTATGTCTCTGTCTCTATCTGTCTCTGTCTCTCTCATTTTACCACCTGTTTGTCCCATTTATCTTATCATTTACGAATTCCTTCTTGCTTCTATCCTGTGAGTCAATGGAAGGAACATCAGCATAAGGAAAACTATGTGTTTGATTTTAGACCCATCACTTGCTAGCTGTGTAACAGGGGAGATGTGCCTACCATGCAACCATAGTGTGTCAGGTACTGGTAAATAGAGCACTATTTCTACCCTCACCCTGGAACCCCCAAAAGGATGGGACTAAGTGACTCAAGTGCAAATGTTAAAGTTAATAGTGGTAAAGAGGACATAGGTTGCTGAGAAATGCTATTTTTATACCGAAGAGCTAAAGGATATTTTGGGGGGTAAATTGCAGTTATTTGGGGACAGTATCACAGAGCTGCAAGGAGTGAGTTTGAGAGTTTGCTCACAAGGCTGTGCTAGACCATACCTGAGACTCCGATGAGGCTACACATGCAGAATCTACGCTGGAGTCAAACATCTGAGCACATAGTGGCACTGAAAATATGGCACATGCTGAACACATGGAAAAATCCCCAAAACAAATATGAAAAAACCGTCAGCCTGAAGAACTGAATTACACACTGAATCATTCAACGTTTCCTGATGAGAATTGGGAAGGAGAAGTCAAGAGGTAAGGAAGAGAAGGAGGAAGAACCGATTACAGGCAAAGCGCATTGTAGCAGGACAAAGCTGCACGTAAAGGGAAATAAAGGAGAAAGCATTCTGCAGCTGACTCATGGAGACAAATGCATGAGCAAAGCATGTGTGTGGAGACGATAGTAAGGAAAAGCGATATAGACCCAGATAATTTTGCATCCTGCTGGTTTATGATGTGACTCAGAATAACAACGCTGCTGTGGAGAAGTGGCAGAAATGACCTGCTAATCTGTAGGAGCTAAACAGTACAGATATCTTTGGCCAGGATGGTGGCCCTCAGCAATTAGAGGAGGCTGAAATGTAGCTGACAGGCACCAGAGGAATAGCACACAAACGCTAGTGGAGGCAAGGAAAACACCTTTATCACAGTTTACTGCATTTCCAGACTTAATTGCTTTTGTTTATCATATTGACTTTTTTAGAATACACTTCACAGAGTTGGTGACTCTTTCCAAAGAAGCAGGGAAGTTAAGAAACGTCTTATCAGGTCAGGAGCTCCACAGAAACTCTCCAAGTCCTCATTGCCTTCAAAAGCCTCCAATGAGGGGCTAGGGAGATGGCTCAGTAGAATAAGTGCTTGCCTGGTAAGGGCAAGGGCTTGAGTTCAATCCCTGGTTGGGTATCATCTGTCAGCTTAGCACTAGGAATTTGAAAAACAGTGGATTCTATTTCATTTCTTCACCATACACATGTGAATACAGTAGAGGTAGCAGGGGACTTTCAATGTGTACTCATTAAGCTGGGATTCGGGCGCCACAGGCCTGGAGTTCACTGGAGAACAGGCTACATCCCAGTGCACCTGTGTGGGTACAGAGGCTAAATGTGCCAGGCCAGGCATGAGCAGACAATTCTTACAAAGCTTTTTTCTTGTTGAAGACTGCCTTTTGGAGGAGAACATCGGGGATAATAGGCAGTTAATTTATAGGTCAGAAAGGCTATCTCTCACACCCACATTGATTTTCTTTTCCTTCCAGTTCTAAGGGTCCAAGTGTCATGAGCGCACAGTCCAGGTGAGCATGAGTAGGAGAAATCTGTGTCTAGTGGAGAACAATTGCCTGGATCCCTCTGACGTGAGAGGTGGGGTTGAGGGGGAGGCTGACTGCTGACAGTGGATCTCTGGAATGTTGCCACCTGTGGACCGTGGGCGTTTGCTAATTATTAGCTCCCAGTGTTGCAACATTTCTGAGCCATATGCTTTAGTCCACAGCCACATGTAGCCCCATGCAGTTTTCAGAACCCTGCCCTTCACATCAAGTAATTCTGAAACACCTGAGTTGCATAGGTTTCTGACCCTCGGGTTCCTCAGAAAACTGTCTAATTTGGCTGATGCGCCATTAAATTTTATGAAAATTTAAGTGAAGGCTCTTGTATGACTACTTATTATTTGGTAATGGTAGATAAGCATTCATTTTCTGCCCTGATTCACTTACTAGGAAGCAAGCTTCTCAAGAACTGAGGTACAACATCCACTGAACGGCCTACAAATGACCCCCAGTGAAGCGCTTCATTTTCCTCTTCTTGTAAATCCCAAGTACTGACTTAATATTTTACTTATCATGTCAGATCTCTTTTTGGTTAGTTACCTGTCCCAAATTTTAATACTTCTCCCTTTTCTGTGTAAGCTAGTGGTAGTGCCTCAAATTCCCCGGATACCTCACAGCACCCACTAATACAGAGTACTGGGGCCTCCTTAAATGTTTATCAGCTGTCTCAGTTTCTAAAGTTGGGAGCTAGAGACAGGGCACAGTTTGAAGTTACCGCCTCCCAGGCTAGGTTACAGTTGTGCCTGCAGGGTGTCTGGTTGCTAGGACTGCTAGGATTTCAAACTTGTAATCAGTGGGAGGGGCACAGAGCGAGAACCGAGACTGGGAGCAGGAGGAAATACTGCTGCTAAAACCCAGGGCAGCTTGCCTGTGAGCTTCACTCTCCGTACAGACTGTCTTAAGCATCTTTGTAGTTCACTCAAGTGCCTTTCAGGACCAGGACACAGTAATTACTCAGTCAATAGTTTTGGAGTGAATGGGCAATGCTATGCAATCTTTGTACTTTATCTTAAAAATGTACATTTATGTTGTTCACTCATCTATTCAGAAAATATCATCAAGCACCTGCTCTGTGCTAATTGTTCTGAAAGCTTTTGTTCTAAAGCAGTGAATAAAACGGACAAAAATTTAGACATTATGGAGCTTACAGTCCAAATTAGAAGTTAAGAAATGTATGGGTTTTTTTGTGTCAGGTGATGATATGTATGGCACGGAGAGAAGAATTGGTCAGGGCAGGAGAATAGCAACTACTCCGAGTCTTTGTAGAGGGTGGTAGCATGGATTTAAACAGGATGGTTCAGAAAGACCTCCGTGAGAAGACAACGTCCGAGTAAAGACCTTCAGCCGTGCAGGTCTGGGGTGGTGGGGGTGATGAGCCCGTGGCACACCATAGCTGGCTGCTCATTATCACTGAAGAATGCAGTATCACTGACCTAGGAGAAGAGGGACAGGTAAGGGAAAGGGCAGAGAGATAAGTACATGCTTGGCACTTTCAGGGAGCAAACAGATGGGGTTGGTGTGGCTGAGGTGCAGTGAGCATGAACATGACAGGAAGGGAGCTCTTCTATGTTTCTATTTTTGTTATATATAGGGACATATTGTACATCTGCTCTTGTCATACTTTAGCTTACCCTAAGGATTTGGTGACATTTTACAGTAGATTCCTGACTCAAGTAAAAAATTGCAAGCCCAATGCTATTCATTTCATTAGTGCTTTAATTCTTTGTTTCATCAATTCAAGAAAATATTTGCACTCATTGGTACAGAACAATTTGTAGGCAGTGTGCTTCAACAAAGTTGGAAGATTTAGGCAAAGAAGCAAATAGCAATCGCCTTCACTCATTTTTTCCTTCAAAATTGTGCAGGCAATATTTCATATACACTCACTGTTTCTGCAAAGGCCAGACAGTATCAGGGTTTTCAAGATGAATCTTTCTTCCATGAGGAAATGTCCTGTGCTTTAGATGCCCTGCCATCTTAACACCTGAAGAGCTGAACACAATTCTCAGACAGGCAGGAAATAGAACCTACTGTTCAGCTAGCCACTGGCTTTCAGATTCACAGAGTCAGGCTTCTGAAAGGGAATACAAGCCAGGATGTTTCCTAATGTTTCATCAGAAACTTTTGGGAGGGGCTAGGGAGATAAGTGCTTGCCTGGCAAGCACAAGGACCTGAGTTCAATCCCCAGTTCCGCAAAAAGAAAAAAAAAAAAGGAAGAAAGGAAGAAATTCTTGGGAGAGAATACATTTTTAAAAAAATAACAAACTTTGATAATTGAATTTGATGCTGTCTTATTTGAAGGTTTTCTCATGTCCTAATGATTTACACGCCTTGCCTATTAATCTGATTTAAGAAATAATCTTGTCCCTCCCATTACCATTTACGATCATATCAATAAATAATAACTGTCTCAATCTTACCATTATTAAAATGCTGTTTCGACATCCAACACTGAAAGTGGGAGGAAGAGCTAGGATGTAGCTCAGTGGCGTAGCGCCTGCCTAGCAAGCGCGAGGTCCAGAGTTCGATTCTCGGTTCCAAAAAAGAAAATAGTAAAAATAAGACCAAAAAAAAGCTCCTTTGGGGGAAAAAAAAAAAAATAGTAAAAGGAAAAACAATTAGTTGTGGAGGAAGCTCTGGACCTTCTGCTTTCTGTACAAAGCCGGGCAGTGACAGTGCAGTTGCTGCTTGTGGCTACATGATTTAGAGGGTGGAACACATTATTCTCCAAAAAGACTTTCATTCAAAATTTTTCTGGAAGTAAAATATTATGTTTATTATTATGTCATATTTCATCAATGCACTACTATGTGGCAAAAAATGTTTTGTGGGATATTTTGAATTTTTCATCAAATATTTATCCAATCAGTATAAGCCAATGGTCAATCTGTGGGAATGACTTTCTGCCCATAGCTTTTTAGTGTGTGCTTGTTTGATAATAGAAAATAAAAAGAGTTAACAACCTACTTATGAGTGAAATAAACCAGACCCACATGTGGAAGCATAGTATTGTCTCCCTAGTATAAGAACTTCAAAGAGTAAATAAAGTCTGTAAGGTACAATAGATACTGTGAAAGGGAAAGAAACTGTTCAATAAAAAGGAAAAAACTGGGATGAGGAAAAGAGAAAAAATAAGGCAGAAAAGAAGTAACTATGTCTATACACGGGGTAGCTTGGATAATTGCTGTGCTGATTTCTGCTGGTCTATTGAAAGGAGCAGTTAATGCTTTTTTTTCTTTTTAATAAAAAATGTTTCAACCAATTTCAAATGTTTGTATCTGGTAATCTGTACAAGTAAGTTGAAAACAACAATATGCAATATGACACCTATTTGTTGAATTCCTATCATTTTATTTATTGAAATTCTGTATCATTTCTAATTTTTTTTACTAGTTTTTATTCTCTTTAAAAAATTAGAAGCTTGTAGGCTGAGGAGAAAGCTCAGTGGCATAAGCATCTGCCAGACAAGTGCAAGGTCCTGTGTTCAATCCCTGGTACCAAAAAAAAAAAGCATAAAAATGAATTAACATTGTTTTTCATTTGCAGGGTCCACATGCAATTCAGATAAACTGTTTAGACCCTTTTATAATCAGTATGACAAGCTATTCTATTTTATTATGTTTCTCATTCTTTGTAATATCCAAGTATTATTTCCAGTTATAAAGTTTTTACATTGGACAGGAACTTAATAAAATAATGATTAGCACCCTTTTTAAAAATAATTTTATTGAAAAACAAATAGCAATGAGACAGTTTCAAAACTGATTAATGGGACAGTTTCAATAATTAATGCATTGCATATTGTTGTCTTAGTGGTTATTCATTCTACAAGGAGCAGACATGATATCCTGTCCACAAACACTATTAGAAAAAATCTTTCTACTCATTGAATTGAGAGAATATAGCTGTATATCTATCCTATTTTTTATTGATTTTATTGAGAAAAAAATTGCAATGAAACAGTTTCAAAACAGGTTGATAGGAGAGTTATAATAATTAATACATTGCATATTGTTGTCTTTGTAGTACTCATTCATAGCATGAAACACAGACATGATATCCTGTCCAAATACTACTAGTACAATTTTTTTTCTTATTGAATTATGAGAAAGTAGCTATATAATTATCTCTATTGTAACTATTTTGTATATACAGATACAAAATGGTCCTTCATTTATAACTCCTTTATTTGTTTAGATTTGTCAGAGATGAGTATTCCACTGCCATCCAAATATTGTAGGTGCACTTTTGGCAAAGTTTTTATTCTGATTTTGTCTTTCTTTTTTATGTGGTATTTTATTTTGTTTACTATAAGCCATAGGTCAGCAAACCACAAGCTGTGGCCCAGATCCGACTCACCACCTATTTTTGTAACAACCTGCAAGTCAAGAATATTTTTATAGTTTTATTTATTTATTTATTTTTCTATTTTAGGGAAGGGCCTACAGGATGCTCAGGTTTTTACTACTGGATCAGAAACATAGTTATCCACCTGTTTACAACCTCCCAAGAGCTGGGATTATAGGTGTGCACCACCACGCCCAGTCTCAATTGCCTTCTCAGCATGCCCCAGGGGCAGGGCTAGCATGGCAGGCCCAGGGATCAAATGCTTGCAGGCATTTTAATCTGCTAAACTGTTTTTAAATGGTTGAAAAGAATCAAGAAAATAATACTTTGTGAAACATAAAAGAGACATTGGAATTTCAGGGTCCACAGGTAAAGTGATACTGGAATATAGCCATATTCAGTCCTTTCTGCGTGGTCTATAGTCTCTTGGGTCTTACAATGGCAATGTTGAATAGTTATGAATGATATCATAGGGCTTGTGAAATAAAAACTGTTTATGCTCTTCTCTTCATAGAAAAGGTTTATTGATCACTCATGTAGATTATGATCAGAGTTCCAGATATTAATTGATTTATTGCTGAGCCTTAAGTGAAATCAGCCTGTCCCTGTGGGAGAATGTTCTTGTTCATTTTTTGTTCCTTTTGCTATTCAGAAGAACTGTAGTTTGGCATACAAATTCAATTACTTTGAGAAATGATTAATTTTAGGTAAAAATAAAAATCATGTTACTAATTTATACCATACCTTGTTCTGTCACAAGCTTTTTTGCTTTTGTTTATATTTGGTTTTCCACATGCCTGTTCATGTAAGACCTTTATTCTTTTAGAGGCTAACTACATTTATACCTATGCTATACCAAGTGCTAGGGTAATAAAAAGGAGAATGAGACAGAATTTATCCATTGCTAAGTTTATGGACTATGGAAAAAGACACCCCTTAGAACAAGCATTTACAACCCATCATGGTAAGTGTTAACATCCTTCCATCTGTAAAATCTGTGGAATATTGAAGGAGGGAATGACTCAACTCCTTAAATGTAGAAGGGAATCTTTGAGTTGGATCTGAAGGATGAATAGCAGTTATAGATGCTCATAAGTAGAAAAAAATCACTGTAGGAGCAGAAACCAAAATCCACTACACAGAACCAGAAAAGATCATTCAAGGAGCAGAAGCCAAATCCTACTCCATAGAAACATGTGAAGTATGGGTATTCTGGGATAGCAAAGTGGATTATGTATCTGGAGTATAAGATGCATCAGAGGAGAGGTGGAGAAGTGAATGTGGAATTTGAAGAAGATGGAGAAGAGAGTTATTTAAGAGCTCAGGGAGTCCTTTACTGTACCCTTCAGACCACAAACAATAAACAGAGATCTTAAGACAGGAGGGTGAGATTATCTGTGTGTCATGGAGAGCCACTCATTCAGTAATGTAGAGGACACAGTGTAAGACAAGGGGAGCTGTGAAGGGAGGCTGGTAGTGGGATTATAAATCCTTTGGTTAAGGTAAGAGGATCATTGTCCCTCACAAGCAGGTTATAGGAAAAGAGTAGATGGTGTTCTGCCCACTTTCGTATTACAGTTAGCTAGAGTCCTGACAATGGTTCTAAACATCTCAGATTTTAGTTTGAGGGACACAAAAAAGCAGAGAGAATCCTGCTGTAGTTTCAGTGTTTGGTAGAAGGGCTGTTGTTGCCATTCTATTTAACTTCTTAAGATGCTTGTCTGTAATTTTTTTGTAGATTTCTGTGTTTGAATTGCACAGCTTGAACAAAGACTCACACCTAGTCACAGAGTAACCTGGGACCTGGAAACCACAGTTCCAGATTTCCTGAGAATGCTACCTTGTGGAAGGTGACCCAGAGGCCAGCCTGATAAAAGGTTCATAAATATTCACTTAAATCTCTGGGCAGCAGTGTAGGCAGTCTACATACTGCTGGTGGCTTTTCTCCCTACAGCTAATGGTGCTCTATCTCCCTTCCTTGTGTGTGGCTATAGCTTCTGTGGCCACTTGTGAGCTACAGAATCCAGCTACTTCCCCTTTCAGAACCATTTAACTTGGAGCACAAAGTATCATCATTTTTAACATCCTCAGGGAGACAGCAGTTCAGCTGTCTGAAGATTACTGTTAGGTTAAAGGCTGCCACTTGGCACCAGGATATGGAGTTCAGTCGAGGGCTTATCTTATCTGGGAGGTGAGGAGTGGCTCTGGGGATTATAGGAGGCTTGGATCTCAGAATGGATTTTTTTTTTTTTTAATCGGATTATCTCTAGTGTCTAAGAGTCCGTGATAGTGCCAGGGATTCAAGCAGGAAAAGTTGCATTTTCATTAGATAGACTGTTGCAGTGACCCTAGACATCTCAGCTTCTCATCTGTGACATTTGACTGCTTGAAGACAACTGGGTAATGGCTATTTTCTTCCTTGTGCACCACTGAACAAAGAACCACTATTGATGTACCCTAGCAATGCTGGCAGTCTTCTGGGACCTCGGGGAGCTGGCTTCCTCCATGGGGTTACTAGCTCACTCAGTTGGCACAGGATGGATAGGTAGATTTACCTACTAGAAAAACTACCGCGGCAGATGACTGTGGGTTTAAATATCACATACTTTCTATTTATGAGGCTTCTAGCAAGTTGCCCTTCTGGAGGCTCATTGCTATGCTCTGTATATTCTCACTAAGCTGCTGTAAGAGTAAAAATAAATTGTGTGTGTGTGTGTGTGTGTGTGTGTGTGTGTGTGCCTGTGAGAAAGAGAGAGAAAGAGAGAGAGAGAGAGAACAGGACAGGAATGGAGGGGAAAGGAGGGAGAGAGAGAAAAGGAAAGAGAGAGAGAAGGAGGGAGAGAATTTGGAGAGACAGAAGCCCCTGGCAGGCTAGTGAGTGGTGGTGTTCTAGTGTATTCAAGAGAGGATTAATTTCCCTGATGGCAAAAACAGGCTGCCTAGCTATTCTGAACATAGCAGCATCCTCCATGTGTGAGAGAGCATCATGATCCAATGAGAAGTGCCGGATTTGCAGACAGGGATTGGCCCTGAGATCAGTCCAACCTTCAGGAAGTGAATTTGGGAAGCTCTGGATCCAGCTCAGCAGCGCAGGGCCTGCCTGGCAATACAAGGTCCTGAGTTCGACTGCTGATAGCAAAAAAAGAAAAAGAAAAGAATTTGGGGAAGTTTTCTTACTGATGCAGTTGCCCAGTATCATGTCCACCAAACATGTGCACTAAACTTCCTATAATTTGGCAGAAATAACTTTAAGCAAAAAATACGTATTATAATTACTAAATAAGAATAGGGCTTTGCAAGAGTTCTGCGCACATGAGGGACCTTCCTGATACATCTGCCCCTGAACTGCTGGGTGTATATGTGGAACATCCAGTACAAAAATACTTACTGGATACATTGTTATCAAATGATTAAGAATTTATTAATATGATGAACCTAGTACTTCTAAATAATGAATGGAAAAAGGCCGAGAAAGAAAGAAAGCTTATTGAGGACTTTGATTTTGAAATTTAAAAATTCTAAAATATTCGTCTAGTTTTTTTGTAAGGTACATATATTCCAGATCAATAACCATTTACTCAGGATACATACATTCTGGTCTGTGTCAGAATAAGTATAACTAGGATAAGGAACAAACAGAATATCCTGAGACTAGAATGCCCACTAGCCATTTTCCTCTGTATGGAAGTTTCCAGACTCTACAATGTGCCTTGAAGTCATTGTCCTCACCGATGGAGAAGTCCCCTGAAATAACTTAGAAATATTTTAAAGCTGAAGGACTATGAGAAATCTCTTTAGAACTTTAGACAGCATCATTCATTTATTCATGCAGTTAGTATTGAAGTAATATATACTTTTATCACGATGGTTGTGTTAGAGAAGAAAATATTTTCAGAATATTCGATTGCTGATTGAATTATTGGCTCACAGCTGTACCTCAATTTACAAACTTAATTTGTTTTATGATTTTGGGGAAGATGGCTGCTCTTTGTGGGGAGATGGCTGTGGTCATGACTGTTACCCAAAGCAGAGCTTGGCAACTGAGGCAAAATTTTGTTTTTTGTTTGTGAAACAGAATTGCTCATTTGCAAACAGAAGTGCTCATGACCTGAAGCACTGCTGTCTGAGCCTCCCCTCCTCCCTGTTTACAAGTGACTTACAAATCCACCGTATAATATGCTTTCAGCATTAATTTTTCAGGTGAATAATTGCAATAAGATTAATTAAATAAGCAACATGATCTCTATTTCATAGATGCAAACATTGAAGCTCAGGAAGTTAGTGGAGTTGGCAAAGGTCATATTGTAACACAGTGGCTGACGCAGTGTAATACAGTCTGTTGAAGCCCAAAGTAACCCTCTTTCTATTATGACTTTTGCTTTTAATTCAGCTTATAAAGAGCTTTCGTGTATATTATCCCACACCCTTCGAAAGCAACTTGACACAGTTGTTGAGGATCACAGACCTCTGGTACAGCGCGACGTCACTACTTAGCAGCTGTGTGATCTCGAGCAGCTCTCCTTGGTTTCTTTACTGATGAAACAGTCATGGTGGAAAGAGTTTTCTTCCCAGCATGGGGTATGAGTCAGAGCTCTCAGAATGAGGTCCCTGGAATAGATTTTAGAAAACCAATGCTCATACATGACACCTGCTGCTTTTATTACCAATGATTCTATGAATGAAAAGTTCTTTCATCACTTTGTAGAAGAAAAACTACAAACACAAGAAAGACCAAATTCAAAAAAGCAAACAAATAAAAATCTTCCTTAGATTTCAAAGAGAAATTTGAAAAATTTTCTTTGTAAGAGTAAAATGAAAACCTATTAGTGGCCATAACTAGGAACAGAAGCTAGCCTCAAAGCAAGATTTTTGTTTTGCCATTGTTTTAATTTTAAAGAGAGGAACCAAAACACCCTCCCCTCAAACTCAGAGTTTTGAAAATGATTATTAAGACAGTTACAATAAGTAATACATTGCATATTGTTATCTTTGTAGTGATTATTCCAAGTACAAGATATAGGTAAGAAATAATATAGGTGGGGCCAGTGAGATAGCTCAGCTGACTAAAGTGCTTGCTTAGGCAAGTGCAGGGACCACAGTTCAATCCCTGGCACCACATGCCATGCCAGCCGCACCTCCAGGGCATACTGAGCCACCACGGTGTCCGTGTGTAGTGACACATACCTGTAATCACAGTGCTGGGGAGGCTCAAAACAGGATGATCGCAAGTCCGAACTGTGTAGTGAGACCCTGTACAAAATATAATAATGATGATGATGGCAACAAGAGGGGCCAGGGAGATAGCTCAGTAGAAAAAATGCTTCCCTGGCAAGCGCAAAGGTCTGAATACAATCCCTGGTTCTGCCAAAAAAAAAAAAAAAAAAAAAAAAGAAGAGCTATAAGCAAGAAAAAATGCATTTCCACAGTGGTTGCACCAGATTACACTTCCACTAGTGCTGCAGACAGCTCCGTTTTTCCCACATACCACTGCCAGCACTTGATATCAGTTGACTTCATAATAATCGCCATGCTTTCTGTTACTGCATGGTTGGTTTGTCCCATGTGCAGCTGAGAAGATGTGTTCTGATGTTTGGGGTGCAATACTGTAGACATCTATCTGATGCATTTGATTGCAGGCTTGGTACAATGTTGACATTTCTTTGTTGATTTTTGTCCAGTTGATCTAGTGTAAAGTAGTATGGTCCCCTATTACAATTGTATTAGTACTTATTTGGTTTTTCATGTCTGACAATCTTTGTTTTGTGTAGTTTAATTAACCAATGTCTGGAGCAAATATAATTATGATTGTTTTTCTTAAAAATTATGTAGTGGCCTTGTCTCTTTTGATCAGTTTTGGTTAAAGTGTGTATTATCTACAAATAGAATAGTTGCTTCTACTTTTTGGGGGTTCCTGTGGCATAGAGAATTATTTTTTATCCTTTGACTTCCAGTCCATGAATTTATTTTTGAGTTAAATGTTGGATCTTAGTCTGTTTCTTTTGATTGGCACACAGAGGCCATTTACATTGATGGTTATACCTGACATGTATTGGCTTATATTTTCTTTTTTAATTTTATGTATTTGGTACAGGGACTTGCTATGTAGCTCTGACTCATAGTGATCCTCCTGTCGCAGCCTCCCCAGTGTTGGGATTACAGGCATGTGACACCATGCCCAGCCTTGGTGGCTGGCTCTGTGGGTCTGAGGTGGAGCCAGCACAGCATGTGGTACCAAGGATGGAACCCTGGTCCTTGTGCTTGCCTAGGCAGGTGTTTAAGCCACTGAGCTATGTCCATAGCCCTACACTGGATTATTTTTTCATGTTATTTGCTACTTTCTATTGGAGTTCATGAGGTTGCAGTCTTCCTAATGTCCCTCAAAGCATTCTGTAGAGCTGATTAGATTTCTGTAAATTTCTTCAGCTGTTCTTTGTCATGGAAGTATCCTATTTGTCTATTGATTTTGAAAGATAGTTTCATGGTATACATCAATCTGTGTTGAAGATTGTTTTCTTTTAGGGAGTTAAATACCTCACTCCAAGCTCTCCTTGATTTCAGGATTTGTGTTGCTGTGATTCTGATGGGTTTTATTTTATAGATGACTTGTTTCTTTTCTCTGACTGCTTTTAATATTTTAAATTCTGTGCTGAATTTCTGGAATCTTGATTATTATATATCTTGGTATGGATTAATTTTCATCATGGTCATTTGGAATAGTGTATGCTTCATTTATTTGCATCTCAAATTTTTTATCCATATTTGGAAAGTCTTCTGCCATATTTTCTATGAAGAATTTTTTTGAGTCTTTTGTACCATCTCCAGCTTTCTCACTGACTCCAATCCATATGATGTAGTTCTTCTTTACTTCATTTTGTAGCTGTTGGATTGATTTATCACAGTTTCTTCCTATTTTTAGGTTACCTTTCTTTTCACAGTTCCTGGCTGCAGTCCTGCTTTGTAGGTCTAAGATTCTATCCTCACATTTACTCAAGCTGTTGTGTATGCTTTCAATGTAGTTTTTAGTCTCCTGGACTTCTATTTGTAGCTGTTTTGTGGATTCTGTTTTTTTTCTGTGTTGAGCTTCCATGTTTTCATTGTTTTCCTGAACTCTTTCTTGGCATTTGTTTATTTGTTTGTTTTCTGTATGTGCTTTTAGTGTCATTCATTTTGATTGTCATTTCTTGTACCTTAGAGATTTTTTTTTTCTATAGCCTTTTCCATTGGATTTTTCACATCTGTTGTTATTTCAGAAGTTCCAATGGTTGGCTTCCGATTTATTGTGCTCAGGGTTTGCCCTGGGTGGGCTGGTGGTGTGTAGTTGCATTTTGCCACCATGTCTTCTAATTTTTTGTTTCCTGAAATGTTTTGGTTTCTGTATCAATGCTTATAGCTTGATTATGGTCCATAGCTTTCTCCGTAGTATAGAATCTTCTATACTAGGAAGTGGCTGTTCCACAGGGATATCTTCTAGATGTAAGTGGTACTTGATCTTTGTGTCTGTCCAAAGAGCCTACCTACTTTCTATAACATAACCCACCATATACAGGAACCTTTATGCAATGGTTTTCCCTTTAGTGGGCTGCTTTTACTCTGTTGTGAAGGGAGGATTAGTAAGGATGGGGACAAGATAGCAAGATGAGTGAGGTTCTGTGTAGTAGGAGCAAGGCTGGGAGGCAGAGGATGATTACTGAAGGAAGGAAGAGAAAAGGCAGCAGGTGAGCATTGAAGTGAATCAGACAGAGAAGAGACAATGTTTACTCACATGGGAGTATAAAATGAAGCAAGATATTTGGCAAAAGAGAATTAGAAAACAAGTAAATGAAAACATACAGCAAGGTATTAAATCTAAGTCATTAAAGAAAGAGGAAAGCAAAAAGAGAGAAAAAACAGACTAAAAACAAAAAACAGAAATAACCCTAAAAATAAAATAAGACCAGATTAAATTAAATTTTAAAAAGACCTCAACTGGACAGGAAAAGGAAGAGCAATCAAGATAACATGGAAAAATAAATGGAGGAAACTTCCTCTAGCATTCTCAGTCCTTTGGTAGGTCCAAGAGTAATCTCAGGAATGTGTTGTGTACTCCAGCCAGTTATGCAGTGGGCTGTGCTGATCTTGGCCCTGGATGTGTGTGTGTGTGTGTGTGTGTGTGTGTGTGTGTGTGTGTGTGTGTGTGCGTGTGTGTGGCAGGGTGGGCGTTCTGTTGCTGGGGTTCTCCCCAGCCATTTGACATTTGTATGAAAGAATGTTAGTGCCACCTGCCCCCTTTTGTTTCACCCATCTGTATGCCAAAGCACTAGGTGGTTCGTCCTTACCAAATGCTTGTGTCTACATCCATGCATGGGTCTCGGGGGTGGTCTTCACCTGGGGTGGTCCAGCTGTATGTGCTCAGCCACTGTTGCCACCACTGTAGGCACTTAGCTGGGACCCTGACATTTAAAAAAAACAATCTCAGGCAAAGGTTTTAAAAATTTATGCTACATGCTTCTTCAGTGACTGATTGACTTTAAGATGCAAGACAGGAAGAACACTATGGTGCCAGGTGTTCCCTTTTCCTCCACTGGAGGTAACTCCATTCTGTCCCTGCCTTTAATATACCCATTGTATGTTATCTACTGTCAAATGGAGGTGCCTCTGCACCAGCCGCCAGACCAAGTCTAAAGCAGCTCACACAATGCTGTGCCTGCAATCAGCAAGGAGGTAGCAATTCCTATGCGGCCAGTCTTCACGGAGCTTTTGAAAGGATACAACTGTGCTATCCTGTCCACTTGTGATTGCCTCACTCAGGGTCAGCCTGACAGGAAAAACTGAAACTTGTTTGCAGCAAATTTAAAGAAGTAACATGGGAGAACCAGTGTCAACCCTGTTAGGACATTGCCATCTTGGAGCTAGTAATACTAGAACTGCACATTCAACTCAAGGAGAAAGGGTGCACTGCAACTCGCTCTCGGGTACTACGCTCTGGGGACAATGCTCTGTCTCTGCACATGTGGAGGCCTCCCACCACCGCAGGCCCTTGCCCCATTCCTCTCACGGTAGCCCTCCCCCCCATTCCTCCCGTTCATAACAGGTATGAACACTGGTACAGAGAATACAGGACACATTTCTCCTTGACTTTGAAAATCATTTAAAAAAATTTTAGCAAATTGACCTTCTTAATTTAATTTTGCTTAGACTCTCAATTTTCATTCTGTCTAATGAATAGAGTACCTCTAGCTATCAACAGGATCTAGGAAAAATTATCAAGATGAAGCTCTTTTAAATTTATTTTAAGCCAGCAATTCACATACAATGTGAATAATATTGGTTGACCTAGGGCTTACTGAACATCTACCATGTGCCAAATTTGGGGGTAGACAAGGAGGTGGACCAAGGAAGTAGACATGTTTCTTAGAGTTATGTAAATGCAGTCACCCATATTTCTGTGGCCTTCTGCTTCTCCATGATGTTGTCAAACTTTGATGAAACCACAGTTCTACACGATGGGACATTTAACACTATCCTCACACCTTGAACTAGTAGGACATATCATACTTTTTTTTTTATGTCCATTGTTTATGTAATCACACAACTATTCAGTAAGTTCAAAAATAAACCAAAATCTTTTTCAGTTTGTCCACCAAAGTTTTATTTTATTCCTTCCTTTCTTTCTCTGCCCCTCTCCCCGCACCCTGTTTTGTAACAGGATCAAACTCAGGACCTTGTCCTTGCCAGACAGGTGCTTATGCTACTAGGCTATCTCCCTGGCCCCTAAAAGTTGTATTGTCTTCAAAAAGAAGAAAGTTGACTAACTTTCCTGATTAACTGGATATTTTCAACAAAGGAGTTTACATTGTAAATCATGATAAGTATTTCCCTGCCTTCCTTTTCAAATATGACTCTGGTACCTAGCCTTTCTCTTGTCTCCCCTTCACCTGTGCCTTCGTGCCTACTGTCCCTAGCTTTCCCTTCACCTGTGCCCTGCTGTCTACTGTCTTCTGGCTTCCCCTTCACCTGTGCCCTTGTGCCTACTGTCTTCTGGCTTCCTATTCGCTTATGCCCTGGTGCCTATTTTGCCAGGCTTTTCCTTTACCTATGCCCTGGTGGCTACTGTCTCCCACTTCCCCTTCACCTGTGTCCTGGTGCTACTTTTCTCAGGCTTTCTTCTGAAATTCTCTCCTGTTTGTCCTGCAAGGTGCACCTCCCTTGCCTGCTAGTCCCTGAGAAGCAGCCCCATCAGGCCCAACAGGGAAGTGGGCTGCTTATCTCGTCAAAAGATAAAGCATACTTTTTATTTCAAGGCATTTCCTGAGGTAAACAGCATGTTCCAGTGTGATAAGCTATGGCGGTGCTTCACAGCATAGAAAATAGTTGTTTAACTTAGTCTGGAGAGAGGCTTGACCCTAATAAATTACTGAAATTGTCCAGATGCAGCAGAGAGAAGTGCAGTAGAGAAGGAGGTTCTTCTTAGCAGAGGGAAAAATATGAACAAGTGTTTAGAGATGAAGCAAGGTGTATAGAGGGAATTGTAGGCAATTTGTTACTTCAGATGATGCAATCTGTGCAGAGAGCCTGTACTGCTGGCCAAGGAATGCAAATGGCTGGATGAAGAAGGACAAGGAATCTCATGCTAAGGGGCAAAGAAAATGGGTGGGCTTAGAGTGACACATACTTCTGTGTAGATTGATCACTGCATGGCTGTGGTGTCTGCAGTCCAGAGCTCTAGGCCTCCATCACATTCCTAACCCATTCACGCTGGCCATGGAGTACCACCCACACTGGCGTGTAGATCCTCTCCAGTGTGCTTGGGTGTAGTTTCAGAGGCTCTTCATGCTGGCTCTAACTGACCCCCAAGGAGCCGCAGAAGACAAGGCCCATTCCTTTCCACCAACTGGGCAGTCCATTATATACAAACTTTCTTTGAAGGCTGCATCTGGAATAAGAAGTAAACATAAAATTTAGAAGCTTATCTTGCTTAAGATGAAGCAGTGGGGTTGGTTGCTTTTCCATAATAGTATCTCATGTGTCAAGCTATTCCTCCTGCATGCCTCTCTCTTTGTAGACAAATAAGTAAAGTGTTTCTTCTTTTCAGTTCTGCTGTATTTTTGACTCAAAAACGGGCAGCGTTCTCTTTTCAAGTGATAGTGGGAGCTGTATCAGGAGAGAGAAGGGAAATAATCCCAAGTAAAAGCGAAAGCCTGCTGTGTGTGCTCAGATAGGAGGAGTTGTGCTTCTTTACAAGGATGCATATGTGCAATGTGTGAAGAGCTAAGGAGAACCTGGATGGAGCTAGTGCCTCCCAGGGCCATTGCCCCAAGAAATTCTGTATCATTCTGAGCCCTGGCTAACAGTGTTTCTTTTTTACTGTAACTGGCATCTTCAAACATTCCCAGAATCTGGGACAAACTGAGTTCATTCTTAATGGTAGACAAACATGCCTTGCCATCTATCAATGCTACCATTTTCTATGCAGGGTAGCTCTGTGTGTGCGTGTGTGTGCGTGTGTGCGTGTGTGTGTGTGTGCATGTGTGTGTGTGCGCACGCGCGTGCGCGCACACATGGACACATGCACACGCACACCCGCCTGTGAGGTAAGGAGTTAATTATCTTCTCTGTACTTTGGCCATTCATCTGGGAAGTTCAGACTGTCCCTGTTTCCCACACGGTTGCTGTGAAGGTTCATTAAAGTGTACCTAGAGGGCTGGGTGGTGATTGCATTCAGTGATGGCCACTGGTAATGTAACTCACAAGTATGTTCATCCCGCCATGACCACCACTTGGGTCTGTATTGTGTGGCCCTTTAATTGCTATAAACATGGAGCTTAATACAAATGAAGTAAGCTTATGGAATTCTACTTCTCAAGCACGCATTTTTTAGGTGTACATATGTGCCAAGACATCTAGAAGACTGAAGAATAGTCTTCCCATTAAATATCACGGATGAAATTAATATAAAACAGATCGCTGCCCTCAAAAGACCAACACAGCGCGGGGAAATTGCAGCTCAGCAGCTACTAGCCTTGGAGTCGCAGGCAGGAAGTTGTGGCACTGTAGCGAGCTGCTGGCACCAACAGACACTTCGCGCCACCATACGGAGCGGCAGCTCGCAGGCTGCTTTCAGATCCACCTCTCAGCCTCCTTGTGCTTCTCCTGCTCTTGAGGAGGTGGCAGATTTCACCCACTTTCTAGGATGAGCCCAGAGAAAGACTGTCCTTCAGGTCTTCAAACCGTAAATGCTGTGCGTCCTCAAAGCGTTTCGTACTTCCAACCGGCATGGGTTGCTGATCCAGGCTAAAAGGAAACCCTCCAGAGGCTGTGGCACTTAAAAGTCAATGCTAAGTGATGTAGTTTTACGGAGAGATTCAGGGGATGCTGCCAACATTTATATTTCGTGTTGCTCCGGAATTGCTTTCAACTCTGTCTCGCTTAGATCTCTGCATGGTAAAGATTCCTGGGTTGCTATGGAAAATATGTGCTCAAGCTGCCTGCTATGGTAGCTAGTCACATATGGTAGAGGCGTCACAGGACCCCGAATTTGCATAGCTAATTTGAGCATTTCAGTGAAGAGCGCAATCTGTGCACCAGAGGACAAGCAATCGGAGGCTTTTTTTTTTTACTTTATTGGGCACACAACAATATCAAGCACTCGTCTTTGTTTTTATTTTCTAAGTTGTCAGCTCCTTTCAGATTCCAGGCACACAGTCTACATAGTAATGGTGGCGCATGCCTGTAATCCCAGCACTCCGGAGGCGGAGGCAGGAGGATTGTTGTGAGTTCGAGACCAGCCTGAGCTACAAAGTGAGCTTAAGGCCAGCCTGAACTGCATAGTGAGACCCTGTCTCAAAAAGACAAAAAAAAAAAAAAAAAAAAATAATGCTAAAGGTGTGTCATTGTGTGAGTACATTTGTGAGCTTTTAAGGTTGAATCATCATTATTATTATTATTCTGAAGAGGATTTACTATGTAGTTCAGGCTCATTTTGTACGCAATATGTAGCTAACCTCAAACTCATGGGATCCACCTGCCTCAGCTTCACAGAGCTGAGACGAAAGGCGTGCGTCACCCCACCCAGCCAGTCTCATTACTTTCTGATGACATTGATCTCAAGGTCCTATTCTTTTTCACCACATGAAGTTTAATTACAGTTCTATGTTTGTCACTATTTGATTCAAATCAACTTAATAAATATTCATTTTGGGGGTCAGTGAGATAACTCAGTAGATTGAAGTGCCTGCTGAGGCAAGTTTAGGCAAACACAGAGACCATGGTTCGATCCCTGGCACCACATGCCATGCCAGCTCTGCTTCCAGAGTGGGCTGAGCTGGCCAGAAAAAAATATTATGGCATAACTGTATTTTTTCCTTGTTATTCATTTTAATGAGAAAAAACGATAAAATAGCAATAAACGGTTTCAAAATAGTTTAGTAGGACAGTTACAATCATTAATACATTGCATATTATTGTCTTTGTAGTAGTTATTCAGAGGATAAGATGTAGACACAATATCTTGTCTAAACAATATTAGTACAAACCTTTCTTCTCAATAAACTAAGAGAAAGTAGCTGTATATATATCCTAACTATCTTGTGTACACACACACACACACACACACACACACACACACACATATATATATATATTTCACAACAAAATGGTATTTTATTTATACTTTTTCAAATTTAGTAGCATGTGACACAAGGTTTCCTAGTGACTAATAGTTGACTTTAACCAGACAGGATGTTTATCTCAGGACTGAAGTAGCTTGTTTGCTGTAGGCACTGAGGTCTAGTCCTGCTTATACAAATTTGATTGATTTCCTAGCTTCCATGGCTCCCAACATAGCCACCTTTTTTGTTTTGTTTTGTCAGAGATGTGTGTTCCTTTGTAGTTAAAGAAGCTGTATTTAGAGAAATCTTTAAAGGACCTTTTCATACTTGATGCCAGTCTAAAGACTGTAGGTACTTGAATTCAGCAAAATAAGCCAATATAGACCAATAGTCCAAGAGAGTAGTGAGTTATCAGCACATCTTACAATTGTCACTGAATCATAGATCCCTAGAATTCAGAAATGGCCAAATCTTTAGAGCTTTCAGTGTAAACGGACATCCTTGGATGGCGTGTGTGCTGCAGGGCCACCTCCACTGGCTCCAGGCCATGGCGTTTCCATCCTCCATGCCCCCAGTGCTTTAACTAGAGCAGACCTTAGACTGCAGCAAGAACTGGTGCATGGCAAGCAGGCAGAAAGAAAGGGTGGAGCCATAACAGGCTCAGTGTTGGTGTCATGCTCTGCACCACCCTTCTCCTGGACCAGGTTAGGTCTTCACTCAGTCCCATGAGCTTCTATTCATAGTTCAATTATGAAATGTCTTCCTCCGTGTTCAGTTATGAGATATATGCAGTATTCTAAAAACGACAGTTGTAAAAATAAAATCTGTCAGTTCTGTTAGATTCTGAGCTCCCTCAAAGCTAGAATTTGTGTCATGTTCAGATATATTTATCCATGGTCTTGGGTAGTTTCTATCAGAGAATAACACATGCTTTTTGAATTACTGACTGACTGACTGATAAACATAAAAGTTACATGTGCATACATAATGGTTTGGGGGAGAAGTCAGAAACTTACTTTTCTGAAGTTGCGGGGATGGTAACAGTGACTAGAGATTGAGCCCGAGGATGGACAGTGAACAGCAATCCTAGTCCCTTTTATTCTGAGGTGGGGTCTCAGTAAGGTGTTCAGACTGCACTTGAGCTTATGATCCTACTGCCTTAGCCCCCTGAGTAGCTGCAATTGCAGGTGTGTACCTTCCTGTCTGAGCTCTAAATTCCTTATTGTATCTTCCATCCTCACAAAATGATGAGTCTAGTGTGGAGACCTGATTTTCTTTGCTCTCAGTATCTTCACCCTAATATCCTCTTCTGTCCTTCAGCCCAACTGAAGGACATGGAAGTGGAGTAGAACTGTGCTCTGATCATTACAGCATCCATGTGCCTGCTGCCAGACAGGGCTCTGCAGGCCCACTGGGGCACAGGGGCACAGGCTTACCCAAATCTCATGGACTTGGGATGGGGAGCCTTTTGGAAGGAGGGGGGTACTGAGCATGCTCCCCAGGGGGTGGTACCTTGATGTGCTCAGTGGTGAGTGTGCTGCGCCCAGGGGACACCTGTTGGATGTGGACTGGGGGTGTGTTCTGTGAGGTTGTGTCCTCCTTCTGCCCTCTGCTCCGGCCCTAGGGGGGAAGGCTTCCCAGGGGAAGGCCTTGTTCTGTCACCATGCCCTCCCACCATTCCCATTTCAGTGTTGAGCCCCTAACCCTCAGCCAAAACCCTTTAGTGAAAATGAAGCTCTTCTCCTATAGTTACAGGGGTTGGGACTTTTGTCCCAGAAACAGGGAAGTGACAAAAGCCCATGCCTTCCAGAAACTGCGGGATCAAATGTGTTTGTATCCTAGATAGCATTTTATGGTGTCCCTTTTTTTCCTTAAGCATTTTGTGTAATAATATTTCTTTATGACTTAATTTACATGTTTATAATGTCTAGTTATTGTGCTGCATGTCTTGAAATTAGGTAGAAGGTATTGCTGTGTGTATACTATTTTGTAATACGTGCAATGGATTCTCCAGTAGATTTTTTTCTTCATACATTTTGCTTATTTTTTAACTGAATGTGTTTAATTGTTGACTTTTGACAAATACATATATATTCTATAAATCATTTGTTGGATATGTGCTTTACTATGCTTTTTTTCTAATTCTATATTTTCTTTAAAATAATTTTTGTAGAGTAAATGCTTTGAGATTTTATGATTTATTCACTTTTCTTTTTCTGGATTATCAATGATCTATTTTTAATTAATTTGTGTATAAAAATAGACCAGGGTTCTATTTTAATTTTTTCCTGTGGATGTTTAATTCATCAGTGTCATTTGTTGAAAACTGCTTTGAATATTTTTCATTTACCATCATGCCTTTGCAAACTTTCACTTGGATATATCTACTCAATTTCATGGATCCATCAAGTTTTTCTCCTTTTAAGATCATGTAGATTTTCTTTGTGCATGCATGCATGCTTGCTTGCGTGCATGTGTGTGTGTGTGTGTGTGTATGTGTGTTCAGGCTAGACTTGAACTTACTTTGTAGACAAGGCAGTACTCAAACTCACTGTGATCCTCCTGCCTCAGCCTCCCAAGTTCTGGTATTATAAGCATAAGCCATCACACTGGGCCACTCAGATAGTCTTAATTTTTGTAGCTATGGAAGTCTTCTTCTTTTTTTTTTGGTGGAACTGGGGATTAAACTCAGGCCCTTGCACTTGCCAGAAGTGCTTATTCTACAGAGCTATCTCCCCCAGCCCCTGGAAATCTTGAAGTCAAGTAAAATATCTTTTTCAACTTATTCTCGTAAAAAAATACTTGACCTACTTTGGCTAATGTACTTTTTATGTAAATTTTATAGTATTATTATCTATATATAGCAAAAAAAATCTAACTGATACCAATTTGAGAAAAAGAGATAATTTAATTGTTGTGTCTTTGGTTCATGATCATTGTATAACTATTTTTTAACTTCTCTTTTTTCATTCTTCAGTGTTTCGTATGTTCTGGCACACAATGTTTATTTAGGTTTGCACTTCAGTAATTTTTGAGCAATCACCTATGTCATATTTTTAGCTTTGACAAGCTTATTGCTATAAACACATTTGATTATATATATTTATCTCAATTACTTTGACTTTTTACATATTTATTGGTTTTATCAGATTTTAGTCTTTCTTTGGACAGCTCTTGGGTTTTGTTTTAGCTTTTTGTATAAAATCATGAGCCAGTTTTTCTATTTGTTGCTTATATCATGACTTCTTTCTTTACTAGGTTTGTTGCAAAAAAAAATTGAAACTACTTATATGCCTATCAACCAATGAATGGATAAAGAGAATGTGGTACTTATATACCATGCAGTACTATTCTACCATTAAGAATGACAAACTTAAGGCATTCATAGCATGTACTTCGAGGTTACAGTATTAACTGACGTAAGTCAATGCCCAAAGTTACACTGTTTCTGTTATATGAGAAACCCAAAATATGAATGTAAAGAATGAGTAATAAGAATTAGGGAGATCTTCATCAGATGAGATGGGGAAGATGAGGTGGAGGGTGAGTAGGGAATAAAATAAGAGTTAAGATATGTTAATAAAAATACAAAGAAGTGAACATGAGTGCTAGAATTTCCAACATTTTATTAAAAAGAAAGGATGGGGAGGGACATCTTTATTCATATTTATAGTGAAAAATGATTCCATCTTTCACCCATATGTACAATATTAGCTATAAATGTGTAAACAGATGCTTTCTCAAGTTTAGGAGATTTTGTTCTATTCTTAGATTCTGAAACTCTTTTTCAGTTATTGGTTGTTGAATTCTGCCAAATGCTTTTCTCCATCATAGATTTAGCATAATCATTTGAGTATTATTTTTTTCTTTGTTATGTATTTAGTACAGGGTCTTCAGGATCTCACTAATCAGATCGGACTCATAGTGTGAGGCAAACGTGACAACCACTACACTATGGAAACGCCTTAGGACTCATAGTGATCCTCTTGTTTTTCAGCCTCCCCAGCGCTGGGATTACAGGCTAGCGTGCAGCCACACCCAGTCTCCCTTGCTGTCTCAAGGAGAGACAGGGCTGGCACAGCAGGCTGGAGATCAAACCCCTTGACCCCTGCCTCTGCCTGAGCAGGCCCTTTAATTCTTGAGCTATCTGGCTGGCCTTTATTTTTCTTTCTAAAACGTATTTTTCTTTTTAGTACATGTTTGCAGTACATAATGATCACATTCGTGATGGGGAGGAATTAGACCTAGACATAGCACATCATAATTTCTTCTGTACCCTTCCACACTGCTCCCTTTACCATGTTGCCCCTTCTAATTTCATTTATTTATTTCTTTTCTGTGCCTGGCTCAGCCCAATTTGGGGGCAAGACTAGTGCAGCAAGTGATGCTGGGGGTCGAAGTGCAGTCCCTGCCACTTGCCTAAGCTTGCTGAAGCAGGCGCTTTAGAACCCTGAGCTATCTCGCCAGCCCCTTTCCCTTTCAATTGACAAAAGCTCTATTTCTAGTTCTTGTGGATTATTTCTCTTTATGTGGCTGATGATACTGATTGGCTTTCAATTACTAAACCAGCCTTGTAACTCTAGAATAAAATCACAATATACTCTTTTCAATGTAATTCAGTTCTATCAGCTAATATTTCTATCTGATTCATGATTCATGTGTGTGTGTGTGTGTGTGTGTGTGTGTGTGTAAGGGATATTGATCTATGGCTTTTTTTTTGTATGACTTTTTACCTGAGCTATATTGATAGTATGAATTGGAATGTGTTCTCTATTTAGGTATTTTCCATAAGAGACTGTATAGAATTGATCTTCATTTAAAAAAAAAAATTAGGACTACCTATTAAGTATCTCACTTGATTAATTTTGATAGAGGCTTGTTCATTTTAGTTATCTTTCCAGATAACTAGTTGTCTCATTGATTTAATCATTGGTTTTATGAAAAAAAATCAAACACAAAATGAATTCAAGGGAAGCAGAGGAAGAAAATAATAAAGAGTAAAAATAAATGAAATTCAAACCATAAGTCAGTGGTTAAATCAATGAGGCAATTAGTTACTTAGAAAGATAACTGAAGTGAACAAGCCTCTACACAAAATTAACAAAGTGAAATACTTAATAGATAGTCCTAATTTTGTTTTCAAGTTTGAATTTCATTTATTTTTACTCTTTATTATTTTCTTCCTCTGCTTCCCTTGGATTCATTTCGTGATTGAATTTTTTTTTTTTTAGGATCTTGATATGGGAGCTCAGAATATTGATAATTTTAATTTTTTGAAATACATACACATTTAATGTTTTAAATTTCATCTTCAAGAAGACTTAAATATGTCTCATACTTTGGGCACATTGATTATTTTTCACTGCAATGCATTTTATAAAAATTTACCATGAGGCTTTCTCTTAATTCATACATTATTGAGAGGTACAATTGAGGGCATTATTTTTCAATCTTTCTGTTACTGTTATCTTGTTTTATTTAAATGTGATCAAAGAAACCCCTCTACATAACTTGAAGTCTTTCATATTTGTGAAGATTTGTTTTATGTCTTATAATATGATCAATCTTGATATAAATTCTTGAACAGTTGAAAATAATATATATTCTTCTGTTCTGTGGTATTCTGCAAGTGTCAGTTCGGTCTTGTTGCTTGTTGATGACATTCAGACCTTCCATAGTCTTACTGGTTGCCTGTCTAGTTATTCCATCAGTTGTTAAATGGAGTGCTGTCAAAGCCTCCAGTCATCGTTGTGTGCTCATCTATCTTTTCAGTTCTTATTTTGCATAACTTACATTGCAATGCTCTTGTTGGGCGCATACACATATAGGATTCCTATACTTTATTAGTAGATGGATCTTTGTCATAATTTTCTTTGTAAAGCATACTCTGTTATTAATGTAGTCACCCTTCATTATAAAATTTAAAATTAAATAATATTACATATGTGTCCTGACACATGTACTTAAGTACATCTACTCCAAGTAATCTGCCTATACATTCATACCCTGCCCCAACCTCCCTAGTGCTGGCATTGTACAGACTTGGGCCACCGTGCCCAGCTTTGAAGTGTATTCTTGCAGGTAGGTACAATTGGCTAACATTTGTCAATTCACTCAGCCTTTTAATTGATATATTTACATCATTCATTGTTAAGTAATTGCCCATAGGTTAGGGATATTTTATTTTTTATTTTGCTCTTTTCTGATTTCTGTGCTTTGTTTCTTTGCTACATTATCTTTTCTTCTTTCTTGATTTTGCCTTTCTCTTTCTCTCCCTCATGCTTCCTCTCTTATTTTTATTTCTTTTAAAGTTTGCCTTCCTGTAGGTTACTTGAACAAGTTTTACAACTGCATGTGATTCCCTTAGAGTGCACTTGAGTGATCCTCTTTCAAGTTCCCCTTCAAATGATCCTGTATTATGTTAGATGTCATAGTCTACTGTGTTGTTCTTTTACCAATTTGAGCAATGTAGAAACCTTATCTTCATTTATATCTCTTCACTCTTTCCTACAGTTTTTAAGAACTATTTTTCTCCATTGATTGAGAACCATATTAGATACTTCTATCACAAAACATTAGAGAATTCAAGAGAAATAGGAAATTTACTGTTTGTACTTAGATTTTTACTTGCCATGTTGTCTCCTCTTCCTCCTTCTCCTCCTCTTCCTCTTCCTTCTTTGCTGATCAAGACTTCATTTAATTATTTAATTTATGCTTAGAGAACTATCTTCAGATATTATTTTAGAGCAGGTCTGCTTGGGATAAACTTAGTTGTTTTGTTTTTAATGAAAATTCCTTGATCTTGTCTTAATTCTTAACAAAAAAGTTTTTTCATTGGGTACATTATCTGTGCCTGACAGTGCTTTTCTTTAAGTATTTGAAAAATGTTATATGGCTTCACTGTGGCTTCCTAAAGGATTTCTGATGATAAATCCACTTTCTTTCAAATTGATTTTCCCTTAGAGGCAAAATGTCATTTCTCTCCTTTTGCTTTTGCACTTGTTTATTTTGTCTTCAGTCTTTGAAAGATTAACTACAGGGCCAGCAAGATAGCTCAGCAGACAAAGTGCCTCCTTCAGCAAACATAGGGACCAGGGTTTGATCTGAGTCTCACATGCGGCACCACCCCTCCCCTGGGGCGTGCTGAGGCAGTGACTGAGTCCAGGTGTAGTGGTTTATGCCTGTAATCCCAGAGCTGGGGAGGCTGAAAGCAGGAGCATACCACGAGTCTAATCCACATAGTGAGACCTGTATCAAATACACAAATTAAAAAAAAAAGAAGATTGGCTATGACGTGTTGGTACAGATTGCTTTTTTGTTTGTCCTGTTTTGAGTTTTGCTCAGCTTATTGAATCTGTTTGTTGTGTTTATTAGTTTTTTTTTCTTTTTCTTTCATTACTATTATTATTATTATTTGCTTTTTGAAGTACTTTCAGTCATTTCTCTGAGTTGCTTTTTAATGTTTCTTTTTGTCCTCTTTTGGAAGTCTGATGACACAGATAATGGATTGTTTTTTAATGCTGTTACAATCACTAAGACTTTTCACCATTTCTAATTTTTACTGTTTTAGTGTGCATCATTTTGTCATCTACTCCACTGACTCCTTCCTTTGCTGCCCCCATTCTCTTTCTGAATACACCCACCAGGTTTTTTATTCCAAAATTCTAATTGTTTTGTTAATTGTATTTTTGTGCCTTCTATTTTTCACTGAGGCTTCCTATTTCTTTCTTGGGCTCTCCATGTTTTCACTTGTTTCTTACAGGTTCACGACTGCTCTTTGAAGTATTATTATGATGTCCTCTATCCTCTTTTTTCTTTTAGCTTTATAGCTGTTGATGTAGTAAATGACTATCTATTAACTTCTACACTTTGATATAGGATAAGGGTAGAATAGGTGCTGCCTTATGATCAACTAAAGTAGAATAAAGTAGAGCTAGAATCCCAGGTTTCCTGCTCAGTTTGTGTTGACATTCAAGATGCTCCTTGTTATTGCTTCCTGGAGCCCACTCAGCTGATACAGCTCTCTAGTTGTATGTGGTAAGGACAAATTTCTGCTACTACTTTTATTTTCTCTGCTACTACTATTCACATGGCCCCAACTGACTATGTGATAGATGGAGATAGGAGGGTGTGTCCTTGTTACTGTTGGGTAAGGCTAAAAGTTCTGGCACTCCAAAAGGGCTTTTTGGATATTACACATGCTAACAGAGGGAGGAATGTCTTACATGTGCCAGGGGAGAGTAGTGGGCACTCTACCTGGGCTCCACTGACACCAGCCTTGTTTAGATGCCTTGATTACTGCCCAGTGTAGATCAGAGTCCTGGTTTCCCACTAGACCTTCTCTGACAGTCTATCCTAGCAAGTGATATAGGGAATCTTGTTATAGCCTAAGAAGGACACGTTTGGGGCCAGGGAGATGGCTCAGTGGAATAAGCGCTTCCCTGGCAAGTGCTAGGGCCTGAGTTCAATTCCTGGTTTGGCAAAAAAAAAAAAAAAAAAAAAAAAGAAGAGTACATTTTAGGCTTCCTTTTGCTTTTTGCTGGTGTAGGTGTGGTGCCAGTCACAGGTTCCTGCTTAATGTTTGGCTTAGGAAAAGTTACAATGTAAAAGCTTTTTATCTTCCTATGCTACTCTCCTGCAGGAAAGGCAAGCTTTTGTTAGGGCTGCTTATGCTGATGTTTCAGTTTCTGGTTGCTTCAACTCCAACCACAGAATATACAAAGCAAAAATGAATATTTAGCTACCATTTTATTCTTCAGGTCAGTTCATCTCTTGTTGGTCTTTCTATTTCTCCTTACCTTTCAGAATTGTTATATGTTTGTTTTAAATATAATGCCAAGGGTTTTCAGTTACACTTAGTGAAATCGAGAAATGACTCTATTTCATTTTCTTGGAAGTGAAAATATGTATTATCATTATTGTTTAGACTTGGCATTTTTTCCTGTGTGCTGGGACATTGTTGCCACTACTGTTTGAAAGGCACCATCACAAGCCACAGAATCTGGCTGGCAGTGCCACTGTAAACATAAAGTTGGCAGTCATTGCAGGCTGAATACAAGAATGACCGGTCTTGTCTCATGTTCATGCATGTATGACAAAGACTGAATTTAGAAAATAATAGTATCTGTCATCACCATAACATTTACTATGTGTACCACTTTATTATTCTTAATGGTAGCAACAATAATGAAAACAACAGTAATAATTCCCACCATATTTGATTGCTCGTTTCAAGATAGTATGTACACACATCATCTTATCTAATCCGACATGTAACCACTGTTGTAGACACTTTCATATTCACTTGTGTGCTTGCTTGGAATCTGCTCTATCAGGCTTTATACCAGGAGTTACTAGGCAAGAGGAGAACAAAATAGCCTACATTTCTTTTATTTTATTTTATTTTTTTATTTTTTTGTCTTTTTGAGACAGGGTCTCACTATGCAGTTCAGGCTGGCCTTAAGCTCACTTTGTAGCTCAGGCTGGTCTCGAACTCACAACAATCCTCCTGCCTCAGCCTCCCGAGTGCTGGGATTACAGACATGCGCCACCATGCCCGGCTTTAGCCTACATTTCTACTCTCAAAGGGGACACCAACAATCTACAGGTGGAGAAGTCATGAAGTGAAGATCTGAGGTCAGAACGTACACCTCATGGACAGCATGGTGTCTGGTGTGGTAGGGCATGCTGGGGGTGATGAGGGTCTCGTTATGGGACAGAAGGTGCAATCTGTGTTACCCGAGAGATTATAAGGACAAAAGTACTCTGTGATTTGCTTCCAGTTAGGGGACACAACTTCCATACCATCACAGTCCTTTGGTCAACAAGAGCAACATTTGCTTAATCAACTTTCTCTCACCCTCCTCACTAAAGACTATAGCATGGCATGTATTGATACGGCTGCCCCGTAAGGGAGTCTCACGCACAGTGTGGGAAATGCTTCCTGAGACTGACCAATTCAGTCAGTTTGAAATCACATAGCAATTTCTTATAGAGAAACATTTGGAGGATGAATTAAGATCTATCCTTATCCCTAGGCCTTGGGAAGATAAGAAGGACTGCATTGCTTTTGCATGGGAAATCCTTCCTCTGCCATTCCCCAGGCTTGCTTGTTTGAGTGCTCCCAATTCCTGCAAAGTGCACAGAGAGAGCACTACACCCCCATGTGGCAGCAAAAATATTCTTAGAAACTTATATAGGTGCAGTAGGGACCTATACATTTTTTTGTTTTTCTGTTTTCTTTGTTTTTTTTTTGTTTTGTTTTGTTTTTTACCTGTATGTTACTTTTAAGATTTCCAATCTCTCAAACATGCCCTTTTTAGATATTATTAAAGTTAGAAAAGGCTTATAGATTAGTAAAAGTAACTTTAAAACTATTATGTAGCAACTTGTTAAAATATATTTTGCTACGTTTTTCTTGGCTAATGGAGTTGTATCAACTACAGAAGAAATTGCAGTCATGAATTACACAAAGAGCAATTGTCTAAAGTGCATTTGTACACTTGCTAGGCTAGTCCATTTGACTTTTTTGAAGCCTGTGAAAAATGTGTTTGAATATCACTACGTCATTTGTAGGAAATGGATGCACTTTAAGACCATAATGTTAAGTGAAATAAATCAGAAACAAAAGCGTAAATATCACATAATTTCTCTTATATGATTACTATAAAATATGAATAAACTAAAGAGAAAATAGAAAATGGTAGGAAGGGGCTGGGGAGATAGTGGCCTGGCAAGTACAAGGTTCCAAGTTCAGTCTCTGGTGTCATATGCCATGCACGCCCCAGAACAGGCTGTGGTGGCCCATGCCTGCAATCCCAGTGCTGGGGAGGATCACTATGAGGCCGAGATGCAAAATGAGATCCTGCAGCCAATGCATACTAAAAAGGAAAAAGAGAAAGAGAAAAAAAAAAGATAATGGAAAACAGAAGAAACATGTTTTGCTAAAAAAGAAGGGGACTCAGAGGGAGCAGAGTAAAAAATAATTAAGATGTGCTGTGTGTGGCACTCACTCGCCATGATGAATGTGATCATTACATACTACAGATATGTACTAAGAAAAGTAAAAATTAAAATAAAGCTATAGGGATGGAGAGATGGCTCAGTGGACTAAGCACTTCCCTGGCAAGTGCAAGGGCCTGAGTTCAATCCCTGGTTCCGTCAAATAAATAAATGAATGAATGAATGAATGAATGAATGAATGAATGAATGAATGAATGAATGAATGAATTGTGATGTTTGTGGGGCAACCCCTCAGGTCCCCCTTCTGTCCCTCTCCGACAGAAGCTTTTCTATCCAATAAAGTTTCCTTCTCAAACCTCCGTTTGTTCCTAAAATTCATTCTTCGGTTTTAGAGAACACGAACTCATCCTAGTCAGGTCTGACATTTCAATATTCTGTATCAGTTCTACAAAAAACAAAAAAATGCTATGGCTTATAGAGCTTGGCCTTTCACTTCCCAGTTCCGGGCCCTGGCACACCATGACCTCAGGATTCTTACTTAGAAACAAAGACCTGGCCTTTGTCTTCTTTTGACAAGGCATCAAGTGATGAGGATGCAGGAGTTCAGTCTTAGAGGGAGGCACTTGCCACCCTTGGGTTGATCCCCCAAGTACCACAGGGAAGAAGTGACTCAACAGTGGTATTTGACTCGACTATACTTAACCCCTCGTCATCATGATGTGCAATTTCTAGCTAGTTTTATATTGCAGAACTAACTAATTTAAAATTTCAGGAGTTCTAAACACTTCAATGTGAAACACTACCTGTAAAAACTATTTTAACATGTACATTTAAAAACTAGATGTATGCATATATCTACATATCTATATTCATAGGAGTATAAGTGAACACTTAACGTGAGGAAGAAGTAATTCTGTAGCCAGCTGTAATAAAGTATCTATAGCTACATTTTATGTTGTTATCTATTGGTTCCTACTCTGCTCTTTAAGTTTGTTTGTACAACTCTGTTATGATTTGCTTTCCACTCAGCATAGCATAAAACCTGCTCCTTTGGCAGCAGTAATATATTCATCTCATCAGACTAGATAGTGTGCTATTGATTAGCTTTCTATTTTATGCCCTCTTGATCTTATAGAGGTACTTTGAAATTCAGAAAATATATCTGAATGAGCTTTTTATAAAGCAGATTCAAGTGGAAAACATTATCCCATGTGTATGGGATGATAACCTATATGCATTGGCTCTGCAATATTATTTATTGTCATACTATTTTTAAACAGGGAGGAAAATGGAAAAGAGACAAACATTAGGAAGCAAGAAGCAGAAATAACATGGTAGAGACTGGAGGGAAGAAACTGTCACTTGAGTGTTTCCTGGACCTTTGGATTTAACACTTTATAGTGCAGTTTTCCCCGTGAACTTGAGATTGGGAAAAAGTAAAAATGGAAAGATAGAGTCTGAAAATGCCTTTTCTCTGGGTTGAGGAATTGATAGGAAATTAAAAATAAAGCCTTTCCAGAAATGCTTGCTCACTGATGCTGGGTGTGTCTTGCACTGGGGCTTCCTGGAGTTTCACAGGCTTAGTGCAGATGCTGCCCAACACTCCCTTCCTTCGCTGCCGTTTCCAGGCCTCTATCTCATAGGAGATTTCAATGCAAAGTCCTAGAGAATGGCTTTGTAAGTTGCTGTCCCAATATCATAGTTTCTGTCTTTCTCAGGGTCACGCTCCTGCATGGTAGTGGTTCTGCAGAGCAGCCAGGGGCTGAATTACCCTGGATGTGTATCACTCTACAAGGTAGAAGTACTTTCATGACTGGTCTCGGGGAAGACACAGAGCTGCCTTGGCTCGCCTTGAGGGAGGACCCCTGTGTTAGCATATCCTGGTGGCCCATATCTGAGAACTTTGGTGCATGTATTCATTAAGTCAATGTATTTAATTTCTAAGGATTCTGCTGGGTAATTCGAAAGCAAAAATTGGAATTAAACAATGACTACTTTCTTTTTGTCATTGAGGTTTTACAGTATTGGGAAAGATAGACAATTTAATAATCATATTGTAAGTACAGTACAACTATGATATTTAACACATAACTCATACCTATAAATGTGTTTTATAATTAATATACATTAACAGTGGACAAAAGCATTTCATATATATATGGCAGATTATAATTATGTAACACCTGCCACGAGGAGTAATCAAATGAAAGAAATTTCTCCTAAAGTATAAGAGGACATGGAAAATAATCCAGGACCAGAATGTGAACATTGATACACTGGTTGATATTACCAGGTTATAAGTACTGAGGTACTTTCAGAAGCGGAACAGGATTTGTGTACATTTATTTAGTAAGTAGCATTGACCACCTTTTGGCCACCTATTTTGATTCAGTTAGTGAATGAGATTTTGATAATAGATTGTAGGTTAAGTGGAAGGTCCTTAAATTCCTAAATCATCTATTAAGAAATGTAAAGAAGAAAGACTCCTCTTAAATCTGGCCCACACATTGTAGTCCTCACTACCTGGTAACCTCATCTGGGTGACCTAAGGTCTAGAAATCCTGTCATTCAGTTGTGTCTTATGGAAATGAATACAGTTTTTCACTTCTTTAAATTCCCACAGAACTTTGAATGAGGTGGCCAAATAGCTCAGTGGATTAAAGCACCTGCAAGCACGCTCAGGAGCCAGGGAATCGATTCCCAGGCCAGCTGTGCCAGCCCTGCCCCTGGGGCGTACAGAGATGGCAACAGAGGCTGGGCCTGGTAGCACACGCCTATAATCCCAGCTCTTGGGAGGCTGTAAACAGGTGAATCATTATGAGTCTGGTCTAGTAATGAGACCCTGAACACCTTGTAGACTTTTCCCTAAAGTACAAAAAACAAAATAAAAAAAATAAAATCCCTTGGTTTGAAAGCCCAGGGAGATAGCTCAGTAGGATAAGCACTTGCCTGGCAAGCACAAGGTCCTGAGTTCAATCTCTGGTACTGCAAAAAAAAAAAAAAAAAAACAACTTTGAATGAACCTTTATTAATTTATCAAATGTTCTGTGATATATTTCCCACTATTTAGAACCTTCAAATTGTCATAAATGTCTACCCACCATGGGCTAAGATAGAAATTCAGGAGATAAAATAAGTTAGGAATATTCCCTTTACTCAGGCAGCTCCAAATAGTACAGAGGAAATAGGTGTATTATTACCATATTAAGTGAGGTAAAAGATAAGGAGGAGAAACTGTGGGAGAAATTGAATGTATAGAGCGGTTTAGAGCACTTCTTAGATTGGCAGTGGTAATTTAAAGGGTAAGCGGGGAAACAAAGGCTTTCTATTCGGGAGAAAGAATATGTGCAAAAACACAGAAGCATTGCCATGCGACTGGATTTGGCTAGCATAGCAAACAAGGTAAAGGTGAAGTCTTGCCACAGGATCTCAAACACCCAGGGGTGAGGAAGTGACCCATGTGGAAGCACTGGGGACTGCAGCAGATGCAGTGGGAAGAGGATCCCTGGAGGAACTCACCAGAGGCTTGCAAGAGCCAGCAGAAAGACAGAGTGTGTGTGGTTAGGTTTACAAAGAAAATGGCACGTAATTTATAGGGTTATTTATTATAGTCACCCAAAGAGTCCAAATACAAAGGAGTGGATGAGATCAGTCCACATGCTGAAGACCAAAGGACCCAGCTGAGGGCCTGGGTCACACAGCACTGGCCTGCAGGAGTGCGGCTGAAGACCTAGAGCCCATGGCAATGCCTCTCACGAGTCCAACTGGAGGCCAAGAGCCCCCGCCAATGCCTCATGCAGGCCCTTCACGGATCTGTGCTGGGAAGGCACAGAGGTCAGTGGTGGAAACTGGATAGGCTGTGCCAGTGGGATGAAGGATCTGTGCTAGGGGTCTGATCCAGGAGCCAGGAGGCAACGCTGAAGGTAAGAACAGAGCTGCCCCGAAAAGTACCACCACCATTCTCAGCGACAAGGAGAGGTCCTGAGTGCCTCTGATGATGAGAACAGCTGAGTTCATAGCAGGAAAGCAAGCAGGACAAGCTCCTCCAGGAGAATGATGGCCCCTAACAGCGCTTCCCTCTTCTCCTCCAGTTTTGCTTTTCACTTTGTTGGCAGAAGCCCTCAGGTCGGCCTTCCGCATCCAGCACTGTGCTTGGTCAGTTCAGCTGGGTGTCACAAGCTGAGCACCCTTTGTTATCCACCCCACAGGACATGGCTCTTCCCTGGGGACACTTGAATATGTGAAAGTATGGGCCATATTTAAGTTTTAGTGGAAGAAATACTGTTTTTCCTCTGCTGATCTTTCTGAATCTCACTAGTGAAAGTCCCAGTGCTCAGATACTCTAATTAGATTGGTTTTGGTTTCTAGTTCAGAAATCTGTATTTCTTAAAAACATTTTCCCCACCAAAACCATTATTTTTCAAAAGCCAGGATACTGCCAAGACACTTCAGAGACTTTGCTGGTCCCCTGGGCTTTAATTAATTGGTCATCTGAGTGGAAAGGGGAGGTTTGCTTGTCTTTATGAACACAGGAAGGTGGTGTCCCAGACAGATTTACAAGGCCGCTTAACCCTGGCTGCAGCCGTGCTGTGTTGGGTTGTTCACACCCCTGCTGTATCACTTCCATGGTAAAATCGTCGATGGGGCTGCACCACCAGACCTGATCACACTCACAGCCTCTGGGTCTAAGAGGCCCTACGTACTCCCAGAGGATGCGTGACTGGGACAGCCTGAAACTGCCAGAGATAAGAGGACTGGGAGTCATTGAATCCAAACAGGAACTAGTGATGAAAAGTCTCAACATGGAAAACGAAGAAAAAGATGAAAAGGAGCTACATGCTAATAAAGGGGAGGCCCTGGCCCTGCCTTGCGAAGCTGATGGATACTGTGTGCCTAATGGAAATCCAAGGAAATTCGAAGTTGGGCAGCCCATCCTGCACGAAAGAGGGAACCTGATGCATAGGCTTGGAGAGCCACAGGCACGGATGAGAGAAGAGTATGTGGGAAGGTTTGGGGAGGAGGTGAGACAACTCATGGAAAAGCTGAGGGAAAGGCAGTTGAGCCACAGCTTTCGGGCAGTTAGTAATGATCCTCCTCGCCATGAGCACCACAGTGACTTTTGCCTTACGCCCTGAATTGCGGTGTTTTCACTGAAATTAAACACCTGCTTCCTAAACTTACATGTTTGTGATGTACTATTGTAAGCCTTTTGATGTCACTGGTTTGCATGTGTCTCTTATTACATCTTCTAATAGAATGTATTTTTGACCCAGACTGTATCATTTTTGTTAGCAGAATATACCTATTGCGTGGAAAAATGCTCATTATATATTGTGAAGTTAATAAAGCAGTTATTAAAAGGAAAAAAAATTAAAAAAAATAATAAAATCATCGATGGAAGCCATGCAGACAACTGGGAGATACCGCAAGGATGAGGTCTGGCCAGCGGGTTTCACTAGGCCCCTGTGTGATGTGGGGCTGACCGTGGCATTTCATTTGGGAAAGCGTTATTCACAGAAGGCAGAAGGTGGAGTGATGATAGCTGAGTACTTCATCTTGAGAAACTTCTGCTAAAATCTCAGTCACTAATATTACTACTGTAATATTAAGTAGTCCCTTCTAATTGTATTTCATGATTTTTGTAATGTCCTAGCTTGAATGTAAGAATGTTGTGGCTGTCATATTCCACTCCTAAAGCCAAATGCTGAGCTCTGTGGGCATTGGTGGTTTATGAGATTCCAGTCCTTTCCATGTGGCCAGACTAAAGCACGCATCTTTTCATAAGTAACCAGGTGAGGCCAATTTTATTATTCTGATTTTTCAGATACAAAATTTTGATATTAGTGCAGCTAAAGGTTTTATTACTTATTCTATAGGTAACTGGTAAGAGTGGGATTATAAAAAGCATGTTCTGTAAGATTGACAAAGTTCAGTAAAATTTGAACTGCAAGTTCAAAATAAATAATAGTGGTGATGTATTTCATTTATTAAGGCGAGTATTTCCTAGTTTTATCAATACAAAATGTGAGAAACAATGTAGCTTAGTAGCTATTAGCATTCCTCGGGCTGAGTGTGTGGTTTATAAATAGCATGTTCTAATAAAAAGAGCCAGAACTTTTGGGAAAACGAATCTGTTTTCAAGAAAATGAATGATTTCATGTCTTATGTCCAAAAGCAAATATGTGGTCCACCAGGATCCAGTATCATTTATTTTTTTTCAGTACTGGGGCTTGAACTCAGGACCCTGTGCTTGTTAGGTAAGGTGTTTATTCTACTGAGCTATCTCCCAGCCACCCCTGTAACATTTTTAAAGGCTTTGGAACATCTCTTGCTGGCCCTGATCACAATACAGTGACCTAGAGATGAATAAGGAATGATTTTCATGGTTTAAAGCACAGAAAATGTTTCAGTGCATCATTTTACGATGATATTATGTCAAATCAGTTCTTTTATAACTTTGGAGGAAGCTTGAATTTGAAGCTATTTGACACATTCAGCATTGATAAAGGAAAATAATCAAGCATTTATCCTGTTCATTCTATACAAACAAGTTGAAAGTAATCAGATATTTGAAATTTCTCCTTGTAGCAATCTTCTAATGACTCAGGGAGGAATGATCATCATCATTTTATTTTATTTTTTATTTATTTTTTTGTTCTTCTGATACAGGGTCTTGCTGCACAGCTTGGACTCATAGTGATCTTCCTGTCTCAGCCTCCCCAGAGCTGAGATTATGGGTTTGTGCCACCATACTGGGTTTCTGTGGCCAGCTCAGTGCGCCTGAGGGTAGGGCTGGTGCAGCATTCAGTACCGGGGATCCCACCCGGGCTTTTCGGGTTGCCAGGCACACACTTAGACCATGGAGCTATCTCCCCAGCCTCATGATCACCATTCTAGATGAATAACTTAGAAAATGTCATCAGTGCTAATGGCATCATAACGCGATCAACAACTCTATGTTGCTGGACTTCTGATGCAAGGGCACCTCACAGCTTAAGACTGGCCCTTGTGGAAAAGCATGGATGTCTCCAGACTTCCTATGATTTTAATATTCAATGTGCACTTTGCTTTTGTTACAAGAATCATGACTCTATGATAGAAAATATCACTTTATTCCCCCTTAGGCATAATTTATACTTAAAAAGTTGGTACACACTGTGGGCTTAAACATGTTTATTTAGTAAGCCACTACTGCATGTAGGAAACACATAGGTATGGAGGTTTAGTTGACATTTTAAATACATGTTTGGAAAGCTTTGTAATCCACATCAGAATCCTCTACTATTGGTCGGAGGTGAGCCTCCTCAGAGATAAGAAGCCTCAGGCTGGTCCTGGAGCTTCCCAAGTCTGAGCAGGGACAGCGGCCACCTTCCAAGTCCTGCAGGCCACTCAGCCCGATGCTGGGGAAGCATGGCTATTGATTAAAGCACAATTTTGAAGCCATAAGAACTCAGAGAAGGAAACTATTCTCATAACTGTAGAAGTTGAGAAGATTTAGCAAGTGAGTGGAAACACAAGTGGAATTTTGGAGAAGAGAAAATGCCTCCCAGTCTAGGAGAAAAGACCGTGGAAGGGACACACAGGGAGCACAAGGTCATAGAGCCAGGGAAGCCGAGCAATCAGAGGGCATGATGTCATGGTGTCAGAGAATGCCAGAGCCAGAGCTGTATTAGGCACTGGCCAGGCCAAAAGCTTTATTAAGAGCTGGGGAAACTAGAACCCTAATAGGATGAGTGTGTGCCAAAATTAAAATAGCTGGTAGGTGGCTCAGCCTTATTTTCCTCTTGTAAAATCTTCTTAGTAGAAGACTTAGTGGACTAGAGCAGAAGTAAGTTTAATTGAGTGATTCTTAGAAAGGCTCTGGATATTTAGACATGATTTCTCATGCGGCCAATTTCCCTGGTTGCTTTTTAAGTGGGAGAGTAACAAGAAGGAGCAGTGGGCTAAGAATGGTCCCTGGGAAGAAGCAGGGACCTGCTTCTTCCTATGGTTTTTTCTAGCGAGGAAGTCAGATCCAGAGGTAGCCTCATACGAGAGGGTGAAGGAAAAGGGGAATACTGAAAGCTAATCAAGACAGATCTGAAATATCCATATAGGACCATGTAGGACTGTGAACAGCTTTATATATTATAGAAATTTGTATAGGAAACTGTATAGGAAACACTACTGTTTCTGCAATATTGGGGGTTGAGGTCAGAACCTTAGCATTACTCTCTGCCTTCAGTATTTCTTTATGTTGATACAGGTTCTTGCTTAATTGCTAAGATGCCCAGAGTGTGCCTGAATTTATGATCCCCCTGCCTCCTTCTTCCAGAGTATTGGCCTTGTAATTATGTGCCACCATACCTGGGTTAACAGATACTGTGCTATTTTATTGCAGTCTGTATCTTACTACTGCAATATATAAACAAGGAACACAGTGACAAGCCTGAAAATCAGAGGAAAGGTTACTGTATTTAATGTCACATGAGTGACACATGACCATATTACTACTAGAGTTTCTAAACCTGAGACACATGGATCCTCATGGACTGAGCCTCAACTCTTTGCAGTCTTATTGAGCTATATGCAACTTATTTGAATTATTTGTCTTAGTGTGTATGTGTGGGTGGGAGTCAGTGGAGAGCACAGAGTACAGCTGAGGGAGTCAGAGAGAAGAAATGCACCTAAATTTTAATGGATCTTGAAAGTCATCTTTGACTCTCAAGAGGCTAAGAAGTTAAGACATATAGTGATGTATTTAAAGGTATATAATTCTAGATAAGTACTAATATTATATATTTCTCCTCTCAAAGATTTATTTCTTCTCCATCCAATCCTCCTAATCTACCCTAGATAATATCTAGAGTTACAGGAAAGTTGGTAAATCCACCTACTGAGAGGAGGCACCCTGACCACATGGGTCGGGGGTCCCCAAGGCTCTGAGGCCATCCACCGAGGTGGTGCTTGGCCTGAGTGCTAGGCACCATACCCATCAGCATAGGTTGGGTGCATGACAGTGTCCTAAGCATCTTCTCTGGCCCAGTTAGACCTCACAGGCTGGGCTATTACTGCCTTAAGTCTGCAGCTTGGATCCATCTTTGATTATTAGACTTTGTTTCTCTCCCTGCTTTGTGTTGTGTAATCACCACAGAAACTGCGTGCACAAGCTTGGAGCTTCTCGACTGTGGAATACTGTCCAAACTGAGTGCCTTGAAAGATTTGGTTTCCTCTCATGGCATGTGGTTGCAAACAGTGACTCTTAGGTGAAATTCCAACACATCTTAAACCTAAGGACTCCTCAAAATCACCTTTCCTGGTTGTAACTAGCCCATTTGGCACAGGGGCTCTGTCCCCACTGTAGGCTGAGCAGAGATCATAATATCTCATAAAACTGATCATAATAGATTAAGAGGGTAATGTACATTTATATTTCTGAAGATTTCTTGGCATTTAAAGTATAGTCAACATAATTATATTATTTTATCACCTGCTATCCTTTTCCTCTTAGGATTCATAATACCTGGTACAAAGCTTGACACATAATAAATAGAACTTAGTGCATACTTGCTTGATTAATGAAGGAAATCAGTTTACAGAGAAGTCTCCATGTGGCGCTAAAACAGCAGCAACATACCATAAACTTCAGTGCCCAAGCATGTTTACAGATAGTCTAGAAAATATAGCCATTTGGCATCTCAAAAACATATGAATTTCTGTATTTCAAAGAATATTATTGAACATGTATACTGTCTGAAAAACTAGATCACGTTTCTGTGTATGTTTGCTGCAACGTAGGCGCTATTGATTTATATTCACATCACACCCTACCTGGTAGGTTCAGGCTGTGTGCTCCATCCTCAGCGGGGGTTTGAAACTTAGAATGAAATTACTTGCTGGTGCACGTATTGAACTCTGACTGGCTCACAGTGCCATGCTTTAGTCTTCCTCCTCCTCCTCTTCTTGCTCTTCCCCTCCTGTTTCCCTTCCTCCCCTTCCTGCTTCTTCCAATCGCAGAGTAAAGCTCTTCAGAATTCATTGCTTAACTCTTCGCCTTTTTCATGATACAACTTGTTCCTTCTTTTTAGCTACTCAGCAGCTGCAAACAATTGAGCAGTCGCCATCTAGTGGGCAAAAGCTATAACAGCACAAAAGAATCATTAAGCAGGAAACAGCAATGAATAAGCGTGGTGAAGGACTTTCCCTGTCCTCCTTAACAGCTTACAATACTGATATTCAATTAATAGGTTGACAGTATAGAGAAACAGCTCAAGTTTTGGAATATTAAAACTACCACAAATCTTTTAGAGTGATTCCATAGCAGAGACAATAAGCCATATCAAATGCAACCGATCACACACATTTAGTGAAACATAAAATGTGTCTGGACATTTGGCAGACCACGCAGGGGCAGGCTGATCCCTGATGTGCTTGTCAGTGTATGTTAAATATGTCAGGAATTAAATACACAGCCAGTGAGTTGTACGCCATGGAATAGCACAATGGCTGAGGCTACTAGGAAAGATGAAAACATATGGCAACTGCTTAAATTTAAAAAACAGTTGTTACAGGGTGTGGCCAGACAGCTCAGTGTACTGAAGTGCCTGCTTTGGCAGAGCTCAGAGGTCGGGGTTCGATGGGCTGGCCCTGCCCAAGGAGTGCGCTGAGTAAGCTATTGAGACTGGGCCTGGTGGCGCGCACCTGTAATCCCAGTGTTTGGGAGACTGAAAACAGGAGGATCCCTACGAGTTTGATCTACTTAGTATAACCTTGTAGACCCTATAGATCTTGTACTAAATACATTAAAAATGTTACGATAAAAGACAAATTGCCATTAATTCCTCTAAACTATTCGTCCTTGCTTCCAACATTACTGATCTTATTTCTGAAGCAGCGCTGGAAGGCTTCTCTCCTGAGTGCCTTCAGTTGTGCAGCTGCAGCTGGCTTGGTGTCCTTATCCCACTCCAGACACCTATACTCCATGACCATTTCGACCCTCAGGCATTATGCAGCACCAGCACAATGAAATAAGGTGGATGAGGACATCACAGGATGCGTTTCTGAGCCTGCCTTTTCCGTCAGCCTAAGCTCTGCGGCGGTATTCAATGCACTTTTTATCATATCCTGTAAGACAAGCACACAGAAGGACTTCTGGGACTGTTTTATAAAGTGGTGCAAATAATGAGCTGAGCATGTTAGAGATGAGGGGAATATTTTGAGATGGACTCATGGCAATGTGTATTTTACCCTAATACATTTTTCTCTGCATTTTAGGGAAGGGTCTACAGGATGTTCAGTCTCACTACTAGATTGGACTTATAGTGATCTGCCTGTTTATAGACTCCCAAAGGTGGGATTACAGACGCGCGCCCCGCCCAGTCTCAATTGCCATCTCAGCATGCCCCATGCTGAGGGGCTAGCAGGGCAGTATTGCAATATTTTGATTGCGTTGCATACAACAGTCAGAAATGGGCAATAGTGACAAACGGAGGTAGATTGAAGATGGTTTGTATATGCACTTTTTCTTTGTGCACAACTATTTGGCATTAGGGGCTGGGAAACATCTGTATTCTCACTTCACAGATAAAGTAAAGGAGGATTTACAGTCTGGAGTTAATTAGCCCACATGGTGGATTAACTAATGGCCAATTTGTGACACCCAGCTGGGTGCGAAAGGCCCTCCTGGGGACAGCTGCCAACACCGTGGAAGGAGAACTGGAGAGGGAAGATGCTGTGCTGTGGATCCTTCTGGAGAAGCTGTCCTGCTGGTTTTCCTGGTGTGAATTTTGCTGTTCTCACCATTGGAGGAGCTTAGGTCTTCACTAACACTCAGGATGGTGGAGGGCCTTTTGGGAGAGCTCTGGTCCTTACCTTGAGCATCGCTTCCTGGCTCCAGAGCAAATCCCTCAGTCTGCTGGTGCCCATCCTTCATTCTGCTCACTGGTTCAGACTTTCTGGCTTCCACTATTGACCTTCAGGCCTTCCCAGTGAAGCAGAACCTTGCTACCGCCTTGCACAAGCCATTATTGTGAGCTCTCGGTCCCCAGCTGGACTCATGGAGGACACTGCCATGGACACTGGTCCTCAGCTGGACTCATGTAGGCCATTGCTGTGGGATCCAGGCCCTCAGTGGGATTCTTTTGTCCTCTACAAAAGAGATGGACAGATCTCTTGGGCCACATTGCATTTGACAATTCAGGTGGATATGATAAAATAATCCTGTAAGTTATGTGTCTTGTATTAATTCTATTCCGGTGCAGACCTTTGACTACAACAGCCCAGGCTTACACTGCTGAGAATTAGCAAGATTTGAGGCTCAGAGTAAGCCGCCCTTGTGCTCATCTCTCACCCCATTATCTTCTTCTAGTATACGTACAGGTCTGCCCTGAGCTTGATTGTTCCCCGGCAGTCCACATTGCTGGCTGTGGTGGAAGAACCAGGGCTTGGCACAGACTGAAGGGAGAGGAAGTCATGGTTCTAAGGACCTTCCCTATCCGCCATAGGCCAGTTGAGGAAAAGCTTTCTACTGTTCTTAGAGCGTTTTCACATAGGAGTCTAACTCCTCACCATGGAGGCTGGAGTATCTGTTATGAAAACATGTTCTTGTCTCCAAATATTTCTTTTCAAAGCTGGTCTTTGATCTGGGAGCTTCTTTGGAGTGTTCTTTCACCTCCCATCCCTGATGAAATCAGCAATCCCATCACATAGCTTAATAAAATATTGGTAAGAAGCAGAGTCTGGGTAGTCTTGTCTGTCTGGATTTCAGTTTTAGAATGGAAACAAAGGTTGTATCATCTGTTCTCAGGGCTCTTTGAAAGCCCCATGTTTGAAATCACACATTGAACATACATGAAGAGCACCTACTTTTCACATTGTGTGGCTGAGGGATCGGAGGTCAAAAATGTTGTATGGCATGCTTGAAGCCCAGGATGGTAAGTCAAGGTATAGCTGCCTAGTTTCAAATTTTCCAAACTAATAATTTTTGTTTTCCATTAAATGTCTTACTTTTATGACTAGCCTAATTCTAGCATTCCAAGTTAAGGTTTTCTTTTTTTCTCTTTTATTTTGCAAAACTGGGAATTGAACTCAGGCCCTTGCATTTGCTAGGCAAGCACTTATTCTACTGAGCCATCTCCCTGGCCCCCCAATTTAAGGTATGGTTAACTTACATATATAAAGACAATTCATCTCTGACTAATATATCAGGCTTTGCACTAAAAACATTATAATATACATGAAATTCACAAAGCTTCAAGGGATAAGTACTGTATCTTAAATTTTAAAGAAGAAACTAACACAGAGAATGGTTTAATGATTTCTTGAGGTTATATAACAACCTGGTCATGCTGCTGCTGAGATTGAAACTCAGGACTGCAATTCCAAAGCCCACATTGTACATAGTAAATGCACAGTCCTTGGCATCCAAGGCTGAATTTTGAATTTGTTTTTCTAAAAAGAAAACCACAACTGTTGTTTATTTTTGCTTTATCTCCCATTAATGATGAAGCTATCTTCCTTCCCATTCTAGAATATCAGTACTTTATAAGCATGGATTATTTTTACTGAATTTCCTGTTCTTCTTTCTCTTTCTTACTAATTGCACCTGTACAATTCACGAAGTGCCTGTTTTGCAGGGCTTCATGCTGAACGAACACAGTGTAAGCACTGAATTTACTAAGTAATTTGAAACTCTGTAGAGGACAGGCCTGACCTGGTGAATAATTGGTTCAGTTCCTCCATCCATCTATTTACGTGGTTTACTTACTGATAGCCTGTCTTGCTCTCCAGGGTTTGCCAACTACTGAATTAATATCCTGTAGACACACAGCACTGTCGCATTCTGACTAGCGTCCATTCTAATTGATTAATGCATATGCCAAGCCAATTGCTAACTGTTTTGAATATTCCCCATGACTGAGTTCTTGCCATATGATGGTGATCAAGAAAAAAACTAAGACAGAGTCATTGTACTCATAAAAATTCCAAATAACTATAAAATTTCTACTATGACAGGAAGCATTTTCAGTGTTACGGAAAAGATGTCAAGATTATCTGCTTTAATCTAGATGGAGAAACACCTGTGATGAAAGACTTGAAGAGAAAAATCCAATCAACTCCCCAAGATAAATAAAAATCATTGTTTACCTGTGAAGGTTAAAATGATAGTAAGGCTTTATGTGGTCCTTGGTGTTCTGTAAATAGTATCACTTACATCTCAATTTCCAGAACATTTTTGCATCGTATGATGGATGTATTTGTAACAAATTGAATTATACTCAAGATTATTACAGAAAAAATGTTGCACTTCATTAAATGTTTGTCAAGGTGAGCTCATAGTGTTATGGCAGTAGTTAGCTGTTAATGTTTGTTTAAAGAGTGTTCCAGTCTATGAATGAATGCAATAATTTTCATCAAAAACCCAGAAAAAAAGCCATCATAAATGATGATGTAGGGCCAAGGAGATAGCTCAGTAGAATAAGTGCCCGCCTGGCAAGCACAGAGTCCTGAGTTCAATTCCTGGTACTGGAAAAAAAAAAGTTGATGCTTCATACAAAAAGATAAAACTATTTCACTAGAGTTGGAGAGAGGAAAAAGGATAGAATATTTCCGGAAAAATTTTCTTGGTTGCTCTAAGAAATTTATGCCCAAGTGAGGTGACCTGGAAAACTAAACAACTGCTTTTATTTTATTTTAGTAAAATGATAAAGAGTGAATTTCTTAAGCAGTTTCCATGACAAAGTAATTTTCAACAATACTAAGATAATTGAAGGTAAGTTCTGTATCTTCTGGCTCAAAAATGAGTGCTAGTGGGGCAGAGGAGATGGCTCGGTGGAATAAGAGCTTCCCTGGCAAGTGCAAGGGCCTCAGTTGAATGCCCAGTTCTGCCAAAAAAAAAGAGTGCTTCTTTCTATCAGAACCTAAAATTACTCAACATGTCTTGAAAAGTTATGTCATCAGGGCTTTGTGTAATTCTTATATAACAGGACAGGCTCCAGGGTTTGGAGAAATCAAAGGTCAGGCGAGAAGAGACCATGGTCTTGTGCAGTAGTCCAGTAGGCTAGGTATGCTATTGCTTCATGCAGGGAACCTTGTTTGACACCTGAAGAATGCCTCTTCTGTTGGCAGTTTCCTTGTGTTCTGTTTGCCAGCACAAGAACAGATGAATGATTTTGGGGTGGAGTTAATGCACCTGTAGGGGAAAACATTGTTCCAATCAATTCAACAAGGGTTTACTGGACATAAACGTACAATGAAAAGTCTTTTTCTCAGCATTACAGAGGACCTCAAGACTCAGACATTGGCTGTTACCTTTTAGAAACTTACAATCCTGTAAGAATTTACTATGAATACAATTTTAATCATAGGCTAAGATAATCTATGATAAATCATATAAAGTACTGAAAGTTTTGTGGAAGTTTAGGAAGGAAGATATTACTGCCTGCTGCTGAGTGGGGAAACATAAACATCTTCCCATTCCCCTTCGTAAAGCTCTTTCTAGTCTAAGCTACTTAGCCTTATGTGTGAGGTCCCAAGAGCAGAACCTGCCTGCATGTCCACTATAGCTTCTGTGTACCAGAGATAGTGAAGATGCTCACAGCACATTTTTCTCATTCCCAGAATTCCAAACTAAGCCCAGGGTCTAACAGGCAGCCAGTGATCAAAAATAATTTTGAATAAATTAATGAATAATTATAACCCAATGCTTTCTGCATTTTGTGTGTCATTCAACTTGTGTTGCTTTACCTTGCTTTATCTGATCAACATCCACGAAGCCATGTTTACCTCCTGCATCGTAAGTTCAGCTTCCTCATTTTTACAATGGAAGTTCAAATAGTATCTATCAAGATGGTTTTGAGGATTAAATTAATTATTATAAAGCATGGAGAACACTACTGGGTACAAAATGGGTGTATATGAGTTTGAACCCTGGTACCACAAAAAAAGAATATGTAAATTTTAACTCTTATACATGGGTGCTCCAAATATTGACCAGAATAGCTGCAGAACTATACAGAGAGGGAAGAATCACTGGAGTCCATGTACAAATGGAAACGTTGGACGTGGAACTTTAAGTGAGTTCTTTGGCAAGTAGTGTTGGGGATGGGTTATAGACAGAAAGTCATTATAAGGAAAATTAAGAAGCAGGTCAGGTATAGCGCTGGGGTGTTTACTTTCTCCCACCCACAGACACTGTCAACAGGGGGCCAAACACTCAGAAGTGTTTTGGGAGGTACTCCTCCTGCAACTGTAATTCCTTTCTCTTTTATTGTCTTTCAATCTCTCCTTGGGAGCCAATAAAATGATGCTACAAAAACATTACTGTATGCAATGTTGAAAGAAAAGGGTGTAGGATGTAAACTCCCTAGGTGGATTCTCTACTAATTATAAGCTAGGAAACTTATATAATTAATATAGTCAAGACCATACCTATAGTCACTGTTGCGGCATACAATGAAAAAACTCCCAGGAAGTAAAGTATGCAAATGTAGCTCACAACATATATGTGAACCAGATTTTCTAGAATTGGTAATACATCTTCTACATTGACTTTGTACTGTAAAATTAATGACATTGAAATAATTCTAAAAACCTGAAATTGAAGAATTTGATTAGTGCATATCTGGAATCCATCTGAAAGCATATCTAATCCCTTAATTCTCTTTAAGGAGGAGTCAGTTGAGGGGTATAGGTGCGTAGCACTGAGGATTTTCCGTTGACATAATTTCTCTTGGAAAAGATCGGTATAGCAGTTTGCAACAGAGGCTAAGCACAAAGCCAGAACTGTATTCAAACCAGAGTGTCAGTGGGGAAGGGGGAGAGGGGCTGGGCAGAGGATATGCATATGGGATATGGATCCAAATGAGGGCAACACACGAAGAAAACAGCAAGCTCAGAATGAGAAGCAAAGAAATAGGCAAATAGAATCTAATTTTATACCAAAGAGGGATTGTGAGTTGACAGGCAAAGCTGAGGAGATACTCGCAGCCTGATTAGTGTGAAGAGCTTGGATTATATGAAAGAGTAGGGAGAGATGGATCAGGTGAAGAAGCCCACACCATTGGTGTTCTCCAGGAGCTCCTAACATCCAGACAAAGTACTCATAATACTGTATAGCTTTTAAATATCTTTTTATTTTCAAAATCCTTATGAGCTCCTGTGTTGCAGAAGAGGAAGTGGCCTAGGCTGAGGATGGGTGGGAAGGCCACAGATGAAATCTTTGTCCTGAGGGCCATGTAGGAGCTTGCCAGACCTGGGAGGGTGTCAAGTCAGGCTGGCAGGAGAGTACTCACGGCAATCTACAGAGACCTTAGACAAGAGAGAATTTGTTAGAAAATGTCTGGTTCAAATTTTGGGCATCATGGTCAACATTTTCTCCAGGAAATGGTCCATGCAGATTGGGTCTTGCTTAGAATTTTCCTTCCTTAAGTCTAAAGGACTCTGTACTTTCCCTCTGAAATCCCTGCCTGTGTTATGCAATAGCTTCTTAGATATGATCAGTCTCCCCACTGCGAATGCTTAGTTGGAAAGAACAACCTTCATTTCTGTGTTCTGTGTCAAGATCCTGACTCTGGCTGACCTGGAAATGCAGTGGATATTTATTAAATGAATTGATGAAAAACTAAATGAATAGCCAGACTCTCAAATATAAAAATCCTTTTAGTATTTAGTACCAGGATGTTGGACAGGAAAGAAAGGAAAGAAAAATGGGAATTTCTCTATTCTCATTTTAATCAAATTTTAAGTTAAGCAAGAATAATATTAAATATTATAAGTAAATTAATTGATTTTCTTTGTTTTACACACCCTCATTCTTATTTATAGGGCTTTAAGAAGCTGGTTTAAATCCTCTTGGGAAAGAACATAGAAAAAGAATTATGAAAAAATTCAGTTGTAAATAATTACATAAATTCCAAACATTTCATTTAATTAATTCATTCAATAAAAATATATGGAATATCCACTATGTAAGTCTTCTTCAAAATACCACAGATATGAAATGAATTATAAGTGAGCTTAAAACCTCAATAAATATATACTCTTTTATTGAGACAGTGTTTCAACACTTGAAAACTGAAATAACAGTATTTAATTGAGGCCTTTAAAAAAATAAATAAAAAAATAAATAAAAATAAATAAATAATAATTGAGGCCTTTGGCAATTTAGTTCATTTTAGTTTCCTACCTGGAATGGAAGAGTGGACATACCGAAAGCCTCATCATCTTTTCAAAGATTATGCTTGCATAATTGAAAATGAGTGATAAAATATTAAGCTGTATATTTAGTTGTGAGTAACAAAACTCGTCATTTTGCTTACGTCAAACAAAAGAAATGTATTCTATAAATGCATATATAATTTATGGAGCTCACGGGACTCTAACCTTTAGGAATGAACTAGAGAAACACAGAATGAAGTGTGTCTTCATTTTTGAGAGACTATTCCAGCTCAAGACGCAGTGCATCAATTCCAAAGTACTGAGAAAGAAAGAGAATCTGATTGGTTAGCTTGGCTTCGCTGTGGACTAAGTTAGGATCCTTCCAGAACAGGCCTTGAGACACCTGTTTAAGTACAAATGGTTTTTGTTTTTTGGGGGGGAAAGGCAAAAAATACCAGTAGGGATACAGACAAAATAACAGGGAAGAAAAGGCTGCCAAAAACCTGTCTTATCAAACTGGCTCTTACTGCGACTGACTAGGAAACTCAAAAACTCCCTGTAGAACACATATCTCAGCGTTATTCACCTTAAGGTGCAAAGGACCAATTACACATTAGCTGCTATAGGTCATTTGTTTGTGGCTCTTACAGAGGAGTGATAATTATCCAGCACTTCCGGCTTGCTGTACACTTAGGAGAATTAGTCTTCAGCTTCAGAGAATGTCCTCAGGCAAAGAAATGCCAAGACTGGCAGATAGATGTTGGCCGTACACATCACACTGACCTCACCACTGGAACATGTGCCCCCATATAACTGCAGGCTGAGAAGGAATCATAGCTTCTAGGCTTAAGCATGTAATTCTTAATTAAATACGCAATGTTCATTGAGGGTCAGACCCTTCACGGTAGGTAGAAGACTGTAAATAAAAACCAGTTATTGTCCTTATAACTTAGGTGCTGATATTATGACAGAAGAGACAGACAAAAGTAATTTGAGTCCAGAGCTTGCCTGGGGTGCCGGGCTGTGTGTGCAGCGGGCAGTACGCAGCTGACTTGCTAAGGCAAATGCTGAAAAAGGGGTGCGGAGTATCAATCCCAATTAGAAGCAGAGATTAAAGAGCAGATTCTGTCTGAGACACTTGTTTGCCAAGTTGTTTTTCTCTTCCTTACGGAGACCAAACTGCAGACTATCAGTAAACATGTAGCATTTGGTAACGAAGCCAATTTACTAAATGGTTTCCGTGGTGTTTTCTTCGGTTTGCCCTTTCACTTGGCTGAATCTGGGAAAGGGCGCGGAACCTGGCAGACACATCAGATGCAGGAGGCTGGGGCGGAATCATTTTCAAAACTATGACAGTGATTTGCCTGCGTCCCCAGGAAAGAAACAGCAGGCCCATCACTTGTCCCAATTCATGACAAGGGAATGTGATCCCAGAAGCAGGAAACTAAAGCTTGCTGTGAGTGGGCACTGACTCTGCTAGGTACTACTGATCAAAATCCTCTGGGAAATGAGAAAAGAGATGCCCAGGAGCATGAATGGAAAAAACAGTTTTATAAAATATCATATTAGGAATGACAGTCAATTTTAAAAAGTTAAGAGAATCAAAAGCAATGGCTCTTTCATATAAATATTCCACTATATCATAAAGGTACTGTACTCTAGCAGTATTCAAACACACATATTCAAGGTGTGATTTCACAGAAATCATAGTTATTGCTGTGTATGGTATTCAGAAAGTACACTTAAACCTATGTTTAGATTGTCTTAAAAGATGATTATTGGCTAAACTTCCCAGAATTAAAAATGATTATTTCTTCCCAGAATCTCCAGAGGTATGAAAAGAAGCATTTTCCTAGCAATAGGAAAACACGGCCATCCATCCTATGCCCACCTCACTGGATTAAAGGATGGTGATCCTGCAGCGAGTACTTCTGCTTTCATGTGACCAAACCATTTTATTGCAGAAGAGTAGGGCGGTCCGTTATTCTTGTAATTTCTGCCTTTGACATATTTATTTTCAGAATCAGTTGACTGAGTTTTAGCATCACTTGTTTTTTTAAATAAAGTTTTCTTTTTGTATTTTAGGGAAGGATCTACAAGGTGTTCAGGGTCTCACTACCATGGACTCCTACTGATCCTCCTGTTTACACCTCCCAAGAGTTGAGATTACAAGCATGTGCCACCACGCCCAGTCTCAATTGCCATCTCAGTGCACCCCAGGGACGGGGCCAGCATGGCAGGCCCAGCAACACTTGATGTAAATGAGAGATGATTACAATAAATTCTCAACTTTCACTGGAAGGTGTGACTGGGTGCAGAAAGTGATGCACTGTTCGGATAGCTGTGATATGCCCACAACCACCTGTGGTTCTGATAGAGAACCCGCCAGGAGAGCTGTATCAAAGCAGGCAAGCTGGCCTGTCAGATTTAGCCTTCAAATTTGGGCAGTTTCTGTGTATGTTTTCCTCTTTAATCTCAAAGCTTTGCAAAGCCATGGGCAATGCCAGACAAATTTATATCACTATCTCTATATGCTACTCTGGCATCCAGCAACAACAATTACTTAATTTTAAAATTAATAAATTAATTAGTATGTTTATGTAGAAAAGTCTTTTGGGGCTTTTCTACTTAGCAAGGCTACTTGATCTTACATACGAAATTCTATAAATTCTCACCAATGAAATGTGAATCTGCTCTTTCAATTCATCAGATTTATGTAAATATCAATTTGAAGCAAAATATAAAAACATTTTGTAAAGTAAATAACATCGTATATTATTATCTTCTGTGTAATTTTCTCAGAAATTTGAATTCCTGAAAGGGCCAATGGGTGAAGTCAATGGATCAGTCTCAGAAGGCAGTGCTTGGGAGAAAGAGACAATTAGTATATACATTATAGGAGGACTAAGTTTAACAAATTATTTTTGAGTGCTTACTTTGCTCTTCCACTTGATGTAATCTTATTTAAGTATCTTGACCATTTGGCAATTGGGAGCTATTGTCCTCTCTTTATTGAAACACAGCTGAGGACCAATAGCTTGCCTCAGGTCCTGCTAGCCTGCCAGGAAGGCAGCCTTCGATGCAAGATCTGACATCCCCATAGCTTCCTGGACAAAACTCAGATGCATAGTTTCTTGTGAAACAGGAGAGAAGTTCAGTGTGGTGATTCTGCACTAGCAAGGCAGGGTTAGGCCCAGAGAAAGGCAGTTACAGAGACAAAGAATTTAGACTAGTCTATCTGAGAGAATCATTGTTAGACTGCCCTGCGGGAGGATGCAGCAGTGTCTGTAAGTGTAGTGAGCTGTTTGCACTAGAGATATTCAGGTTGAATACCAGTAAGCAGTTGGCTGGCACATTCTCACAAAAACCCAAGCATTAGAATGGACGTGGAGAATTACTGTAAGGTACTTCCAGGTATTGAGCTTCTATGGTAGTCAGAATAATGGAAAGCTGCTGAGGCATGAGAAGAGATGACAGACCCCTTTGGAAGGTAGTATGCTTCAGAAAAAATATGATAGAGTTTGAAAGTGTTGAATTTGGAATCAAACAGGATTTATTTTCTTTTATTATGTATTTAGTACAGGGTCTATAGGGTCTCACTACACAGATTGGACTCATAGTGATCCTCCTGTTTTCAGCCTTCCAAGAGCTGATATTACAGGCACATGCCACCACACCCAGTTCCAGGCATCAGTCACCATCTCAGCATGCCCCTGGGGCTGGGATTAGCATAGCACACATGAGATTGAATCCAGATGGCTATGCCTACCTAAGCAGGTGCTTTAATCTGGCAGGCCTTCAGACCTGGATTTAAAGGAAGATTTTCAATGTCTTTCTCAAATTAAGAGTTTTATTCCATGACATGATGCAACAACATTGAAGGATCAAATGTATGCAGATTAAGTAGCCTTAATCCAAGATTCCAAAATCTAAAACTGAGCACATACATAAGGCTACACTTTCACACTTGACCTCAGTTGTAGTCAAAATAGAGGTGCACTGAAAATGCTGACACTGTGTTATTACATAATATGAAACATAAGTCAATTTCACAAAAATCCAAAATCTAAATTGCATCTGGTCCCAAGGAGCAGGGATATTCAACTTGCAGAGGGGGATCAGATTGCAAAACGCCCCCCTCCAAAGACCACTTTCTGAGTAGCACTGAGCAGGCACATTCTAAACTATGTACAAAGGCAAGAAAGTCCAGATGCCAGTGCCCTCCAGAGCACTGCATTTGTTACTACAGAGGAATCCACATTGACACGTCTGTCCTCGGCACCCACAGTCGCAGTTAGTGTGAGGTCAGTCCCAGTGATGTGTTTTCCAGACCTTTGGATGAATGCACAGTGACTCGTGTCTACCATTACACATCATGTAGTGATTTTCGCTGCCCTAGAACCCTCCTGTGCTTTGCCAGTCCAAATTACACATCAACTGTTCCTTTCACTCTTCCACAGTTTGGTTATTTTATTGATCCTTTTCACTAGAATGCAAGTGAGAGGAATTCTTAACTGCTTTGTACAAGACATATTACATTATTTATTTGAAGCTCCAAGTTTTAAGAGACCCTTCTCTCAAATTAATAGTGAGTACCTGCTTTTTATCACATTAGTAGGATCTCATAGTTACAGATTATTTCATTCATCAAAAGGGATTATTATACACAACACAGATGTGTATTTCAGAATGTACAGACTAAGCTAAGTAGGTTCAAGGCCCTAAAGATGCCATCCAAGAGGGCTCATTTCTCTGCCCTCTCACTGTTCCTGCCAAAAATAACAAAATATTCTTATAGTGGGTTAAAAATTATGAAGACTGTCCTTCTTCACTCACATACTGAACATTCAAAATGATGCTTGCTTTCGAATATGGTTGTAGTGGTGCACACCACAGCCGCTAGAGGTAGTCTGTGCTGAAGTCACTCTGTTTCCTGCCAACTCATTCACCTCAGTCCAGTTAGGATTTTTCCCTGAAGCAGCATCCATCAGTCTGCCTTGATGTCCAGTTTGCAGGGTGGAGAGGCCCATTATTAGTCATCTTCCTCCACTTCTCAGCAGTCTAATACGCAGCGGATCACTTACTTTTCTCTTAATACAGTTTCACCTTCCTGTAGTAGAATGGAATCTGATTTATTGCCTATCTTACCAACCACTTTTTTTGGCAGTCTCTTGTTGACTTTTCCCCTTGCTTTTCCATTTATTAATGTTACTATTAAACCGGGATTAGCCTGAGAACCTCACCTCTGGTGGTTCCTCTCTAACCAACATCTCTGCTTAGGTGTTGAACAGTCCTTTGAAACTTATGTAAAAATCATGCTCTTCCCTTTTGTGTCTCACATACCTGTTCACGGACAAAAGGTACACTTTGTCTTTGATGCCTGTTTCTCTGGACCTTGTGTCCAACCTACCAGAAGTTCTTATGAGCTCTGTATTTCAATATGCCACCCCAGATATCTCCCACCGTTCCTACCAACACTCTCTTACCTAGACTGTGGGAACTGCATATTATTACATGGTTATCAGTTGTAATTTGTTACAGGTAATTAAATACTATAGTTAGAAACAAATTATAATCTATCAAGATATTTAAGAATATCAAAAAACAAAGCTTACTCATCTTTTTGTACACTTTCTTGAGTTCTGATATTCAAAGAATTGCATGTAACCACAACTTGTTCTTGCTTTGCTTCCACAAGTGATGGGGGGGGGGGACACAAATTAGTGTTTTCACATGAATGCCCTGACTTCCTTCATGAATGTCACTGCAGAGAGGGTAGAGGAGGGAGAAAGAGAGGGAGGGAGAATAGCAGAGAGACAGACAGAGAGAAGAGAGTTACCAATTCCAAAATATTTTTTAATTTGCATGGAAATGCCTCCAAGATACAGTTGCCTGGGTGGACATTTTCCTTTCTCTTAAAAGCAGTGTAGCTGTTCCTACCCTGGCCTTTGCAACACCCAGCACACCCCCAATTATCACAAACAACACCTATGGCTTTTACAATAATCACAAGTTCTGTCACTTCACTGTGTGAAATCTCAAGGTACAAGCCTTGTGGACCTCAGTTTATTCAGGCAAAAATAAAGATTTTACATAGACAGCATGATCAAAAGTATGGTGAATATTTTTAAAAATGATTACAGCAAGAGATGATACATCAGGATTAATCACCCACATTATGCTCCCTCTCACTTTAAAAACTGGCCCCATTATTCTTGCCACTTTCAAAACAGTTCTGGAAGTCCTCTTTCCTATCCTTAGTGTGCTCTTTCGGCTCCCTTCATACCCTGAACTGATTCAGATGTGTGCCTTTTCTGCCCACGTTGATTTGGGGGATGAGCCGGAAAGTTGCGTGGTGCACGTGTGGCACCTTGTGAAAGAGTGCATGGCCTAGTGTCTTCACAGCCACCTTTCTCTGAATGGCACGCGTAGCAACTGCACTGTATTTTTTTAATCACACTGCACTTGTACATGAAAGAGGACTTTCAGTACTGCTTCAAAAGTAGGAAGAAGGGTTGGAAAAGTGTTTACACAGTAAATAGGAACATATTTGAGGGGGATTTAAAAAGTTTTAGGTACTCACCATGCATGTTGATCATACATGCATGCCCATGCACCATGTGTGCATGTATGTGTGGGTGTTGTGTAGCTCATAATTGTTTTTTTATTTTATTTTATTTTATTTTATTGAACTACAAATCTCAATCAGACAGTTTCAAGACACCTTAACAATACAGATTCGATAAATTGATACATTGCAAACTGTTTTCATAATGTTTTGGTATTGTACAAGGTGCATACATGATATTATATTTACAGATATTATTTTAGCAGATATCTCTTATCAGTGAATTAAGAGTGTAGCTGCTTACTTATCTTATTTTTTATACCTGAATTATATCAAAAATTCAATAATTATTTTCCTAGTGG
>PVKA01000017.1:54989-294705 GCA_004027165.1 Ctenomys sociabilis | reverse complement strand
TCATGATTTTTTCTTTCTATAGCCCTTCCTTTGTCTACACCTGTCAAAGGTGGGCACTCCATTCTCATTCAACCAATTTAGGTGCTTGAACTCAACACCACAATCCAGCACAGTCCAGCATTCTACAATGATAGTGAGTTATTCAAAGAAGTTGTCGACCGTAGCCATTTATAGCTCAGCTTAATATTATGGCCCCATGATGTATACTTCATTCTTATACTTTTCTGCTGGATGGTTAAGACCTAGATAGATCAAGACTTATATACCGACACATGAACTTTATATTTCCTATAGGAATGGTTGAAAAAGATGTGATATTTCTATATAATGGAGTATTACTCAACTATTAAGAATGATAAGTTTGAAGCATTTATACTGCAGTGGATGCCACTTGAACATATACTCATAAGTGAAATAAACCAGACACACATGTGTAAATATCGTATAGTCTCCCTAGTATAACAAGCGAAAAGCAGAAATACAAAAGGAAACGTACAACAGCTAAAATCAATTGAGTCAGATAAGGCAAAGTGAATGGCATATGCTGCAGGATACTAATCAGCTTTTCTTCTGGATGGTTAACAACCTAAGATCACAAGTCAGAGTTGGAGAAATAGAAGAGCCACAAGGCCAGCCAACATTTTGGCCCTAGCCTTTCAAGGTCAGTGAAGACTCAGGACCTGTACTGCAACATCATGAAACTCAGGTGAGCTCCAAATTTTCTGAACAAGGAGATTATGGAGCCACAGAGGAAAGAGATTGAAGTTCTATAGTGTGCCTGGGGAGGGTCACATGAAGAGAAAACTTTCTCTCAAGCTCTCACAGAGAGCAAACTGGTCAGCATTGGCCATGACTTATCCACATGGATGACACAAAGGAACTACAGAATAATGTACAGGACTACAAGATAAACCCTGAGAGGACTTCATAATTGTTCTTTTAAACATTGTATGAGATAAAATGCAAACACTGATTACAGCAGTGCCTGACACAGGTGGTTAATTAGTGTTCAAATTTCCGCTCCTGTCCACAGTCCTTTTGACTCATTTGTTTTCCTTGTCACTTCAAATCTACAGATTCTTCCCTCAGGAATGCAGTTGTTGTGTAAAAACTGAGCATGATTTGTCAGCGATTCCTCTATCAGGACAAGGAATTCAGCTGTCTAATTGTCTTATTCTTTTCTAATTATCTATTCCATTCTTTTCTACTATCAGTTAATATGATTGCCAATGAAAAGGAAATCTTGGGCTTAATTGACTACCACAATGCCAGCTTTGAATCTTATAAACATTATATTTCTCAATTATCCAATACATAAACTACTTGGAGGTTAGTTACTAAATATATTGGCTGCCATAGGGATATTAACAATTTCACATTCCATCACATGATAGGCCCATAAATTATGCCTATCATCATGTATCCATCCTGTCCACATGTGATTTGGCATCAGTGACAATCCAAGGCTTGTCACTCAACTTTGCACCTTTACAAGACTGCTTGAAAATAGTCAGTGTCCTCTTTGAAAGTATTTAATGTCTCTGTGATTGGAGTGATAGATTGGGAAAAGATGATGCATTTGACAGCCAGGTTCAGAGACGTGTGGTATCTGGGCAGAGTTAATTCTGTCATAAACATAGGATTATAATTTGGTAAATAGTTTTCAAGATAAGTTTTTAAAAGTCTTTATTGCAATCTAATTTGCACGTGTTCCCACTCTTACTCCTAAAGAAATCAGTTACAGGAATCATTCGGTAATTTCATCAATAAATATTTTCTGAAAACTTATTAATATTAGGCATCCTTTTTAGGTATTTTGGGTATAATAGGAAGAAAACTCAACAAGGATTCCTGCCTTAGTGAAAATTCTTACTGACACTGAATATCAAGACATGCCTGGTGGCCTTCTCCACATGCAATGGGAATAACCAACATAAGGCTGCAGAGAGACTGGGACCAGCTTCCTGCCAGGAAGAACCCACTCTGAAGCATTCATTTCTTTATTTGAATGTAGGAATCATATAAACATCCTGATCCTAGGATTACTATAAGGATTCTAGGTGTTTATCATAAGGTATTGCCCTTACTTTGAGAAGTGTGGAAGTTGTGATTTCCCTTTAAGTGTATGGAATTTTTTTTTAATTTAACATAAAAAAGACTTTGCAGTTGGAGGGGGCAGTGTGTGCAAAAGCCCAGGTTTAGGAAAGAGTAGGGCCTGGTCAAAGAACAGGCAAAGTGCTAGTTGGCACAAGGTAGTGAACATGGAAGGAAGGGCTGGGTGATTAAGCCTGAGAGATTATTCTAAGTATTTCTTTATCTTCTCTCAAACCACTGGAAATTTTACAATCAATTATTGCTGGTTTCCCCAGGGGAAGATAATCCCAGGAAAAGTATTTTAGAGAAGGCACCACCGAGTTACCCGAAGAGTAGGTGACCAAATATCTAAAGAAGACTTACAGGGTTTCCAACTCTGCATCTTCATGATGCAACAAGAGCAGTATTGACTTTTCTTGTCATAAATAAGGAGCCAATATTTACTTATATGTCAGATCTCATTTAGAAAAAGATGCATGAATAAATTAACAAATGAGCAAATTAATATATAGCATATTCATTTCTATATTCCCTGATGGTACATACTAGAGGATCAATAAAAGTTTTTTCAGTAAGTAGGTCTGAAAACATGTGCCTGTCTCTCATGGGAAAAAGAAAGAAGGTATGCAAAATTGTATGGTGCTATGCAAATGCAATGTTAATTATTAGGTACTTGATTATACCTAATTTCTCTCAGGATAGTTATCGGTATGTCTGCTGTATTGAGCATAGCCATGTAATAGCAAGCTTCCTGAGAGAAAGGGTCAAATCTTTCCTTCTGGATCACACGGCTCTGTCATTCCGTGGGCTCATAGAAGGCCGGCTGAGTTACTAGGGACCACAGAAGTTGCTGGATGGGCAATCTATCAGGTATTCTAGAAGCATCTAATCTTTAAACAAGATAGCAGGTTATCTCCCACATGATTTGTTGCCCTGGGATTCAAATCAGAGATCCCTATAGCTGTGCGGCCTAGGAACAGATGTTGCTCTGTTGGCTATCTTTGATTCTCTTTGAGAAACCGTAGGAAGCTGGCTACACACAAGTCACCCCCCTAAAGAACAGGGGCCTTGCCTACACCAAGGGCCTGCAGAGCTGCCCAGCGGTCCAGTCTGCCACTTACAGGGGAATGACAAGGGCCGAGCTACCTGTGCGAAGGAGTGGGGCCGGCTTTGGTATAGAACTACTTCCAAGCTGCTGTACATTGAGTTCCCCTGCTTTGTGACACTTGTGTCCTTTATTCAGATAAAAAAAATTGATAACAAGAAATACATTGTAACCACTTAGAGTATTCTGAAACTAAATTAGTGCATAGGAGTAAGTGCCATAAAATATTTTTAGATTTCAATTATTTTAAATAGACTCATATCTAGGAGCATGAAAGATGAAGGAAAAAAAAAAAAAAAAAACAGCCAGTGAGACCTAAACTGGTATTTATTGAATACTTTAGGTTAAGGAAGAATATATTCATAGAGTACCATTTTACCTATTTTTATAGAAATTTTATATGTTTGATAATATTTCAATCTGATTTTGAAGAGGGTGGCAATGTTTAAATAAATGGACCAAAGCAGGCACATAACTGAAATTCAAATCCATGTTTTTCTGACAATAGCAACTAGGTTTTTTCTACTGGTTCACAATGACTAGATTGTTTCTTTCTGAATAATAGTCAAAATGTACTGGTAAAGGAATTGTTACTATCATTTCAATTTTCTTAGGCACAGAGATTTTTAGAATGCATATGAATAGTTACATAATTTAAATATTATGGGGGCCGGGAGTATTAAATATTATGCTATATGTTTGGCTTCCTAATACAAAAAGAAAATTACACTTATCACCATGGCTTTCAGGAATGTTTTGGGTTGCTGATAATTCCCCTCTTATTCTTAAGATTGTATCCAAATATTTATTCCTGTACCACAAAGCTCATGAGCTCTAGGAATAAGTGGCTGCTGAATCTTAGGGCATTGGCCTGACTCGTCTAAGTCTAATCCCATCCCAGAAGCAACATTTGGTTTTGGACTGATGATGTGATTTATTGGGAATCTGAAAAATACAATGAGGAATCTCTGGAAATTTGTCTGTAAAGAGAGAACTGATGTGAAAGCCGTTCTGGTTGCCCACATTCTCTCCTCGCTCACTGCTGCTCTTGGTAGCGAAGTCCAGAGCTGCCGCTGGTATCTTGCCTACTCCTGGCTCCATCCAGTGGGTGGCCAGGCCACAAGATGGATGTTCTTATGGTGAGCAACTTCCAACTGGGTTTTCTATAACTCTCTGCAAAAGGGTCAAAGGGTCTTGCAGAAAAGGAATTCCATGATAAATTGTATCTTTTATCTCTTTTTCTAGATCATATCTATGACATATACAGATGATGAACAACTCCTTCGAATCTATCTTCTTTCATTACATCTTTTCTTTTGCCTCCCTTATCCATAGATAACAAAGAGAGCTCCAGAGTTCAGTGACTTTCCAGGTCTACAGTCCTGTCACATAACTTGACTTCTGACTCCAAAACTAAAACCTTAACTTTTTAAAAATCTAGTCTCACCCAAGGTGAAATAAAGAACAAGGGAAGAGTTCCTTACACTCATTGCTACCTTCCTGTGTAAAATAAGAGTGACTTTGCTAGTAAAGAATTAATTATTGCTGAATCCATTTCTGAAATCTAACACATAACTAGAATACCTGGATTATTATTTTTTTATTATTTCCTTTCTTTCTTCTTTCTTTCCTTTTCTTTCTTCAGGGGACTCTGTTCTTAGGATCTTAGGACCCTCAGTCTTAACTAAGCATTACCCGTCCATCCCCACTGATCAACCCATCAAACACTGCATTACTGTCCGCTGCTCATCTGCCTCTCTCCTCTCAGCTGCCTACAAGCAGAGATGGCATCTAGTTCCCTTTTGTAGTCCATCCTTCTGGCAGGCAGTCGGAGTTCATTCTCATTTGAAGACTGACACTACACTTCAGTAATCCATCTAGAAGCCTGAGGAACAAGTCGTTCTGGATAGCTTCAGTTTTGTAGCTTTTGCTTTCAGTTTTCTTTTAAATGAGTAATCTAGGAAGCAGAAACTTCTGCAGTTTAAGGCAAGGCCATTATCATTAATGGCTCCCTTTCCTGACAATGCAGGTGGCTTTCCTAGTTTCCTCTTTTCAGACCCACTGATTTGTCTTTATGTGAAATTTGATTTCCCTTTGTGTCTGGCTGCCAAGGAAAGCTTCTTCTTCAGAAACTCCATGTACTTTCATTTCTAATTCAAAAGAAGAACATGCAAACATCAGCTCAGGTGGAAACACTGACACTGTTCCTGCAGACCTCCATTTAGCTTAGTATTTCAATTTTAAAATAGATTTAAGTAAGTTCAGCATTTTTACAGAAAAGTTATCTATTCCTTTTGAGGACACAGAACTGTAAATTCTGTAATTAGTACCGTCAGAACTGCAGAGTTCTTCCTGAAAAGCTGTATTCACACAGATGGAGTTTACATAAAGCATTTTCCAGCTAAATTTTGAGAATTTCATGTTGAAATCTGCCACAGCATGGCACAGGAGAAAGAACATTCAAAGAGGTGTCATAAGGCCTATATTTTCCAGCCCCAGCTGTTCCTCAGATATATTGTGCTATAGTTAAAGGTTTGCCCAATCTTTGCTACTTCTCTGTGAAGAAATTACATATTGTCTGGTGTACAGGAAATGGGATTCATTTCAGTTCTTCCCAATTCAATATATTTAGTAGTTCTGTGAGGATCTCTGGCCTCTGATTTTGTTGCTGTTACTGTTGTTTGGAGTTGTTCTATGAATATAATAACAAAAGCATAATATCTAAACTTCTTATCTTCAATCAAACCTACCCATTCAACTGCTGGTGCCTTCACTTCCATCGCAGAACCTTGTGACTCTCCTGCAGCGATCTTTTCCATGGTCCCACGTTAGGATTTCCTGATGTCTAGTCTTCTCTCAATGGAACCCATTTTAACTTACAAGGAGTTCACTATAAGAATATAAGCCATTTGCTATAAGGAAAGAACTAGCTTATTCTTACTAATATCATGGCACAGAACATGATTTCTTTCAGTTCCCTCAGAACTCAAGAAATATAGACCTTGAACTTTTTAAGCATCTTGAGGAGTCCTAACAATGTTGACAGCTGGGACATTTGCTTTACTGAAAGTTTTTGGCAGTAAGAGAAACTACTCAGTGCCAGACATTTTTGGAAGTAGCTTATATTAAGTCTGAAGTTTTAGTTGCTTGCAATATTTGCAGATGGGTTGGGGAGATAGCTCAGTGGACTAAGTGCCTGCTAGGAAGGTTCAATCTCTGGTACTGCATGCTGTGCCAGCCCTGGAACCCCAGAAATGCTGGACCAGTGACCAAAGCCAGGTGTGGTGGCACAAGCCTGTAATCCCAGCACTGGGGAGGCTCAGTATGAGTCTGAGTTGCATAGTGACACTTTGTACAAAACACATAAATAAATAAGTGATTAAAGAAAAAAGAAATATTTGTAGATTAACAATAATACTCTTTGATGACTAGAAAAACTACAGCCTTAAAGCAAAGGTCACTTAATTATGGAGGCCCTGATATTCAACCTAATCTTACTTAATATTTACAACTATTCTTTTTTTTAAAATGTATTTAGTACAAAGTCTACAGGGTCTTATCACGTAAGACTCGCAGTGATCCACCTGTGTTCAGCCTCCCAGGCGCTGGGATTACAGGTGTGTGCCACCATGCCCAGTCTCAATGGCCTCTCAGTGAGCTCTGGGGGTGGGGCTAGCACAGCAGGTCAAGGATCAAACCCCAGCTGCTGTGTCTACCTATACTGGTACTTTAATCAGCTGAGCTATTTAGATGGTTCTTACAGCTATTCTTGAGCATAATTTATCAATTACTGGACAAAAGAAAGGGAGTGAAAAGGCTGTAAGAAAATGCATGTGTTATATACATGCATGAAAATATTCTGCTGAAGGCAAATATATTCTAGAATTAACATGCTTTAATAAAATATATTAAAATAAAATGACTTAACATTGATATTAACTTTTTTCTTTCAAAGACCTGATTTTATTTTCCGGGTATGTAACTTTAACAATAGAAATAATTTGCATAAATGGATAAGTGTATCTTTATGTTTTTCATCTACTTGGAATATACCTTATACACAATAATAGCAAAAGAACAGTGGCTCTTACTCAGAAATATTTTGTTAATGGTTCTTGTTATGCTACTTCATCCGTTTGAAAGACAAAATAATTTTTAACCACCAACTGTGTGTAGGATTTTGAACAAAACAAGTGTTGGAGAAGAGATTCATGAAAACAAGAAATACAAATAAATGTAATAATCTCAGAAGGGGTAAAGCATATTGGCTTCATCATTGTGTACATAGTTTTACACCATATCTGTTATTAATGGAGCAATCCTGGGCCACCTGTGAATCGTTCTCATTACCTGTTTCATACTGAGAAATGGCTTTGTGCAGGCAGATTGTGCTTCCTGTTGGCGTCAGGTGCAATTATGTCCCCAGGACCTGTCATAAGTGCTCTGTCACAGCTTTTTTCTAATTGTTACATAGCAGAAAGTCGCAAGGGTGTTATTTGAGTAGGAAGACTCAATAGAATCTTCAATAGGATAACATTCGAGTTGAACTTTAAAGACTTGAAAGGATTATATGATTATTGTATGATCATATAATGATGATAATATTCATGGTAATAATAATTATAAAACGATAGTAATAACATGGTAAAATAAATACATACTGTACCCCAGCTTGGTTTTCTAGACCATTTCATAGGCTAAATCATTCAGCTCTCCAGAAGTTTTTAAAGTGAGCATGCTTCTAATGTTCATTTTACAAGAAAGCTGAGTCATTTGTGACATTTTCCCAATCACCCCAGGTGTTAGGTGATGGGGTCTGGATTCAAACCAAGACAGCTTTGCACTCTAAGCCTTCACCACTTTGCCTTTCACGTTTTGGTGGACACTCTGAAAAGCAAGGGCAGCAATGATCTTCCAGTAACTACAGCCTGGGTGCTATGGAGAGGCCTGAGGCAGCGAGGTGGAGAGCAGGCTCGGGCTCCATTGGGACAACATATTTCAAGGCCTGCCTAGATCCTGGGCCCCAGCAACACCTTTCATATACACCCTTCTATAGAAGAACCTGCACCCTTCTAAAGGAGAACCTGAGATGCTTCTAAATATGGCTTTAGAAAAACAAGATCATTTAGGAGTAAAAAATACTATTTCATTATATTACTGTCAATAAAAGATTGTATGAACTATTGTATCCATTTGCTACTGCTTTAAAGCTAATGGCTGATTTTGCCTCCCTTTTCTTCCCCTTATATCATGAGAGCAACTGTGGAGACTGTCAGCTTTTATATTTTTATTTTTGTGGCACTAGGGATTGAGCTCAGGATCTTATGCTTGCCAGGCAATTGCTTATTCTTCTGAGCTATCTCCCTGGCCCTCCTGTCAGCTTTTAGATAAAAATCCTAGGTTGCTGAGCCAAGGAACTGCATTCCTCAGTGAGATACTGCTCCAGCAGGATTTTTCTGGTTGTCAACTTTAAAACATCAAACTTTGATCACTAGAAGCTTTTAATTTTAATGAGATACTTTTCCAGTAACATAAAATATTGTTAATGCTCAAAAATGCAATAAGAATGAATAAATTAATTGTATTGTCTTGGAAACCTAATAGAGTACATTTTTCTAGTTTTGAAAAACTGGCTTTATACAGAATTCTAACTTTTAACAAAGCTGGAAAACACCAGTTTATATAATATTTCTTTGTAGAAGGAATTAATTTAGCTGTTATTTTCGTGAAACGCTGCAGCATTGGTAATTTAATTCCATGGTTTTGAATACTAAATGAAAATATTTTAATAAATATTTATTAAGGTATAATTTATATAAAATGAAATTAACCTACTTAAATTTATAATTTTATGAATTTAGACAAGCATATATGCCCGCAATTCAGGAACTGTTCAACAAATTCAGAAGACCATTCATTCCTTTTTCATTCCCCCCTTCTATCTTTGCTCCTAGGCCTCAGAGGATTTGAAGTCACTATGTACTAAATATTATTCTCTAGAATTTTACATAAGTAAATTATAAAATTCAAATGCTTTCTTTGAATTGGAAAAATGATTTTTGAGATTTTATATATATAATTTTTTATATCCATTCATCTGTTGATGTATGTAATGATTTGTGTCTAGGTGTCCCCCAAAGCCTCATGCAGTCATGGGACAGCTTCTAGAGTTTGGGATTAATTCATGATCAAATGCAGGGATTATGGGTGTGAGCACCACACCTGCCCTGGATGGTTCACCTGCATTAGAATGTGAGGAGAAGAGAGAGGCTTGCTAGTCATCACCACTACTGTCCCTTACTTGGTTCTTGCTGTTTTCCTCCACCATGAACTGCTGTCTTCTGCCATGTGCCACTCTGCCTTGAAGCCAGCCGAGTATGGACTGGAACCTCCCTAAGTGTGAGCTAAATACACATTTCCTTGGAGTTTTCCGAGGGTTTCCTTTGGTGTTGGGTATTTTGTCCCAGCAATAAGAGAAAAGTAACTGAGACAATGTACATGTAGACTTTTCACCCAATTTGAGATATTACAAAAAAAGCTTTTATGAGAACACTTTCATGTGTAAATCTGTGTAGATGTATTTATTTATTTATTTTTTTTGCCACAAATACCTACAAGTGGAATAACTAAGGTGTGGTACATAAGATTAACTTTTAAAGAAATGCCAAACTGCTTTTAAAGTACTTCTACCTTTGTTACAATCAGCATTGCATTAGAGGTTTAGTTTGTCTACAGCCTCTCTCAAATTTGCAATTGTCCATCTCTTAGATTGAACCAGTCTAATGGATGTGTAGTAGTATCTTACTGAGGCTTTCAACAAGAAGGACACAGTTTTCCTTTTCTTGTTGCTATGATTGATTTTTCACTAAATATTGTTAATACTTCAAAAAATTATAATTTTTAGAACATATTATAGAAGATGTATTTATAGAGGAAAACAAATGGAGCAGTTTCTAGTACTATCACCTCTCTGTAGCTCTGGACTCTGCATCTGCAGAAACAACCAACTGTGAATGGAAAATACTTGAGGAAAAATGTGTTTGCACTAAAATTTCTTATCATTATTTTTTTAAAGAACACAATATCACAACTTTTATTTACATATCATTTATATTATATTGTCAGTAATCTAGAGATGACTGAAAGCACACAGGAGCATGTGTGTACATTATATGCAAATTGTTAGCTACTTTATAGAAGGGACTTAAACAATGTAGAGTTTTGCTACTTAAAGGCATTTTGAAATCACTACCCTATGGGTACTGAAGGATGATTACGTGTTAAAATCAAACCAATGGCTAACTGTAACTGTTATAAATATAGCCAGTATTACATTGTTACATTTGCTGCACAATGTGTCTTACTATATCTCTTCGCACCAAATAATCCCTAACATAGGTGATTCCAACACAATTAAAAATGAGGAAGTAAGTCAGGCTAGAATTAATCAAAATCAACAGAGTAGTAAGAAGAGTTCCTGCAGATATAATTGAAGAAGAAAATGATATATTACACACTATAATGCTTTAAAACTTGACATTGGGTTATGTTAACATCTATCACAACCAAAGATTTAATACAACCATTTCAAAGGCAATTCTTAGACATATATTTTTATCCCAGAAATGAACTTTAAGCTCTAAATACATGTATCCAACCTTGAGTTACAGATATATTTTTAAATTCAAATTTACCGGGGTCAGCCAAATAGCTCAGCAGATTAAAGCACCTGCAAGAAGACCCAGGGACCTGGGATTCGATCCCCAGCCTGCCATGCCAGCCTTACCCCCCAGGGCATGCTGAGATGGAAATTGGGACTGGGAGTGGTGGCAGGTGCCTGTAATCCCAGTTGTTGGGAGGCTGAAAACAGGAGAATCATGAGTCTGGTCTATGTAGTGAGACCCTCTCGACCCTGTACTAAATATGAAAGAAAATAGACAAATACATTATAAGGAAAGAACATTATAGAATAATATTTTTCATAGGTAATATGCAAAAAATTCTAAAAATTTTAACAAATAGATTCCAGTAACATTAAAATTACATCATGACCTAGTATGTTTTATGCAAAGAACATAGTATTTTTTAATATTCAAAAGCCAAAATATTAATAAAATTTTTAAATGTCTCAAGAGACAAAGAGAAAACCTCCTGACTAAAGTAAAGCAAATGAACAGAAAACTCTCATCAAACCAGAAATATGGGACATTTCTTCTCCCTGCTAAGTGCTATCTATGAAAACCCTACAGCCGTCATCCTACATAATGGTGAAAACATAAGTATTTCACTCTTAAGATTAGGAGCAAGGCAAGAGTGTCCTGTGTAAGCATTTTTCTGTAACATTATGCTTGATGCCCTAGTCAGCATGGTCAGTCAAGGAAAAGAAACAAAGGAAAATTGGAAAAGTTTGTTCACAGATGAAAGGACACAATCTGATCAAATCTATTTTTAAAAGCTCCTGGATTAATAGGTGAATTTAGCAAGGTTTCAAGACAAAAGGTTTGTGGACAGATCTCAGTTGTGTTTCTCCATATTAATAGAAAATAAATTGAAGTCAATAAGGCGCTCCAAATGCATACAATAAAAGATACTCATGGATAAATCTGATGAAACAATGGTTTTACACTAAAAGTCCCGAATCCTGTTGAGGTAAAATCAAGAAAACCTAAAGCATATGCAGGAATGCCTTACTTATGTGTTGGTAGAGTCAATATCTTAAAGCTGTTCATTCTTTATGAACTGATACAAAGACACAACATGATCTCAAATTTTTTATACTGAGACATCAACAAGTTAAATCTGAAATAGTACAGAAAGTAAAATTACCTAGCAGAGTGAAAAGAGCTGGAATAAAAGTCACTTTGGAAATGTCAGTACCGTCTGAAGTCAAGAGCTGCTATAAAACTATGATAAAGGAAGTATCAGAGAACTGAAGGAAGATAAATGAGTTGAGTGTAAGAGCAGAACAGAACTGAGAGCCCAGAAGTAAACCTTAATATTAAAGTGATTCAATTTTTACACAGACAAGTGGAGAAAGGATAGCTGTTTTAAAAAACTGTGCTGGAAAAATTAGATTAAAATGTACAAAATTGAACTTGGATCCATACCTCACAGTATATTTTTTAAAAACCTCAAAATTACTATAGGCTTAAATTTCAAACTACAAAACTGTGGAAAAAAAGTTCTTGTAGAAAAATATGTTTGGGATCTGGAGGTAGACAAAGATTTCTTAGAAATGGAACCAAAGTGTAATCTATGAACAATGAATAAAATTGAATTTTTCAATGCTATTTCTTCTGCTTCAAAGATACTTTTAATAGAATTAATATACTTAATTTGTCACATACTAGAAAAATAAATGTAACTAATAAATTCTTACAACTGAATAATAAATAAGCACTTCAATTTCAAAAGTAAGCAACATATTTAAATAGATGCTTTACCAAATATAGCAAATAAGCACAGGAAAAAGATATTCAATACTGTTAGTCATTACAGGATTTTTTTTTAACTTTCTGCAAAGCTTTATTCCAGAGGGGCTCAGTCCTTCTTGGCAGCTGTCTTCCTCATGGCGGCCAGCACGTTGCTCAGCTCCTCACGCTTCCTCTTGGCACAGATGTGCGTCTCCACCCTTTCCTTGATGAACCTGAAAGCGCGCCTTGTCCTTGGAGACTTTGAGTAGCTCCATGGCCCTGCGCTCATAGGGGGCGAAGCCACACACCTCCCGGATTATGTCCCGCGGGAGCGTGGTGTGTTTAGTGAGATGTCTGTGATGGCGGCTGTGCCTCGGTTTGCTCACATTCTTAGTCACCTTGTGGCCCTTGTTGAGGCCCATGGCCATGGGATAGCAGAGGGCTATGGCTACTCTTCTTCAATGGCTGCTGTGGAGGAAGCTAGAATTGTTAATTAAAAATATCATGAAATACCAATATATGGCTATTGTAATAGCTAAAATTAAATGATTAATGATACCAGATGTTTGTAAAGATATGAAGGGATTGGGATTCTCATACTCTAGTGAGACTGTAAGATGATGTTACAATCATTCAGTCGCTAAAAAGTTAACAAGGGTCTAGGGAGATAGCACAGTAGAATGAGCGCTTGCCTGGAAAGTGCAAGGGCTTGAGTTCAATCCTGGGTTAAAAAAAAAAAGAGTCTGAGGCAAGAAAGAAAGTAGTCAGGAGTTCTATGCCAGGCAGGGCTACATCATGAGTTTGTGGCTGCCCTAAACTACAGTGAGACCCTGTCTCAAGAAAATAAGACAAAGTAAAACAAAACAGTTTCTTACAAATGTATAATTTGAAAGCAAGTATTGTGATGCTTGCAACCTTAACCTTTTTGTTCAGGATTGCTTTAGTATTCTGGGTCTTTCCCATTTCCATCTGAAGTCTAGAATTCTTTGCTTGTTGTTGTACTGTGAAGAATGTGAGTGATGAAGATTATATTGAATCTGTAGTTCATTTTTAGCAAAGATGTGTAAGAATTTTAGTTGTGCCTATCTATGAACATAGGAAATCTTTTCTACTTAAAATGTCTTGTTCAGTTTCTTTCTTCAGTGTTCTGAAATTTTCACTGTAGTGATCTTTTGCCTTGGTCAGGTTGACTTCTAAGTGTTTTTTTTTTTTTTAAGCTATTGTAAATGAAATTATTTTCTTGGCTTCTTTCTCAGGCTACTTAACTGATGATTTTGCATCCTGGTATTTTGCTGAATTAGCTTATTGCTCTAAAATTATTTTTAATTTAGAGTCTTCTTTAGAGAAGACTCTAAAGTAAATCTTTAGAGTCTTCTAAATACAGGATTCTATTGTGTTCAAATAAGGATAATTCAACTTTTTTTCACTTGTATCCCTTTTGTTTCTTTTTCTTACTGAATTGATCTGGGTAAAATTTTAAGTGCTGTATTGAGTTGGAATGGTAAGAGTGGGCATTCTTTTCAACTGTCTTCTGTACCCTTCCATATTTTAGAAGAAGCATGCTTTTGCAGTGCAATGGTACTTAGCGAGAAGAGAAGTGAACTATTGACACACGCAACAGCATCCACAGGTCTTAGAATAAACAATTGCATGAAAAATTCAGAGCAAAGGATGCATGGCACATGGCTTCATTTATACCAATTTCTAGAAGATGTCACCAGGCCATGGTGACAGATTGGATCAGTGCTTCCCTTAGAATGGTGGAGCAGGTGCCAGTGGGGAGGACATGCTCCAGAGGAGCCGAGGGACCTGTGCAGGCACTGGGCATAGCTACAAGCCTGATCATATTCATGGTTTCATGGGTATATATTTTAAACATCAAATTTTACAATATTTGTAGCTTATTGCATTTCAATTTTACATCAATGAATATTTCTAAAATATGTCTTGTGCAGTTTCCTTAGACATTTAGAACAGAAACATAAAACTTAAATATGACTTCAGGGTCTGATGTTTGCATCCTCCCTTGGGCCCTGCTCATGTGATGCCCTCCTTTGTTCCTATATTCCAATTGGCCTAAGGTCAGCACAGTCCTTTTTAGGCTTCTTGTTTTTCTTATAGCAAGTGTTGTTTGTGTATTTATTCTATTCTTCTTAAAGTGTTTTCCTTTCTTGGAACTGGCAAGATAGCTCAGCTATCTAAAGCAGCTGCTTAGACAAGCTTAGGCAAGCCCAGGGACCATAGTTAGATCTCTGGCACCATGTGCTGGGCCAACCCCATTCCCAAGGCCAGCTGGGCCAGCCACAGAGTCTAGGTGTGGTAGCACACGCCTGTAATCCCAGAGCTGGGGAGGCTGAAAACAGAAGGATCACTATGAGTCCAAGCTGCATCATGAGACACTGTAACAACCAAATACACTTTTTCAGAAAAAAAAGTGTATTTCCTCTCCTCTTGTACAGCTCATTCCAACTGATCATGAAAACAAATCAGCTATCACTTTCCTGCTTATACTTTTTCTGGCCTTCTTTATTAGACAGAGAAGCTCCCACCAAAGCACTCAGCGCAGTCTGCTTTTCTTCTTGGCTGGCAATGTCTGTGAGACCATAGCGGGACTGGTTTGTACTTACATTGTACCCTAAGCTTAGCATAGTGGACAGCACATTGTAGATAGTCAAAACGTACTGAATGAATTTGTCACTGGTAATTGAAAACTAAAAGAGTACATAAAGTTCACGAACCAAGGAAAAGCTTTTGCTAACAACTTTAGCAAACAATTTAAATCTTCCAAAGCACTTTACTTGACATTGACTGTCCTTATGCAAAAGAACATACCAGCATTCTTATAACAGGGGTAGCTCATATATTGTTCCAAGAGATAACTTCCTACCAGTAATCTTATTTTAAGTAAACAGGAAATGGAAATCTAGCTAGTCTACACTTATAATTTAGGGCCCTCAAGGATGTTAAATCATAAAACCTGTAGCTTATTAAGAGACAAAAGAGATTGATTCATGACACAATCTTCAGTCTGTGCTGTGTGGATGGAGACCGTAAAGGAGGGGCCTTCAAGGTTTCAAGGGAGCAGTTACTACATTGAGTAATCATTTCACTTAATTTGGGTATGATTAGCTAAGGGCCCCTGCTTACAACATAATAGAGTGGTGTTCTTCAGGATAAATAAGTCACCTCCTTTAGTTCATGAAGCCAGAGGAGCGTTTATTGTTCAGAGAAGAGGCAGCTGGTAAGAAGAAGCTATTTGTAGTACAGAAGACACAATGGCGACAGAAAGCTGCCGAAAATGAGCTGTGTTTTGTTACAGTCTTCTCATGAATTGCAGTTCTCCAAGCTGAACTCTGATTTAGTAATTTTTTGACAATGAACAATTTGCCTTTGTTTCACAGATGGGCAAGCGCAGTCTGAAAATAGAATTAGTGATTTCACAGAATTTTGTTCTTTTAGTTGACATTCATTTGAAAAAAGTTTCTTGGCTAGTTTTAGTGTGTGATGAATGAAGGAATAGGGAATAAATGATACCAAGTTGCACTAATACGCACAAGGCCTTCTGGCAGAGGTTTACACCAGGACATGTTTAATTCTTGTAGAAGCCTGTGACATGGGCATTATTATTCATGTACTTCCCCTCTTTTAGGAGATAAGTAAATGAACTGTCAGGCTACGCCACCTATTCAAGGTACCATAGCAAGAGGCCACTCTAGGTGTGGAACCTGGGACTGGATCTCATTCTTCCTGCACTGAATGAGGCCTAACAAGAGTTCATTTTATCTGAATTTAGCTACCAAAGCACTTCCTCCAGCTGGCACATTTGATAGGATGGTGTTTGGAGTTCCTTTTTGCATGGCAAAAAGGATGAAATTGACCACTGCACAAAACGGCAAAGGAAAAACAGCGCCCTGCCTCACTGGGCCCAAGGACAGCACTGCTTTCAAATACTTGCTGCTGAGGAAAAGTGCTCAAATTGATTATCTATCATTGGACTGGCATTTTTTCAATGAAGAATATATTCTTTCCAACTAGGAGACTTTTGTGGTTTAGATCTAAAATATTCCCCCAAATCTTGTTTTCAGAGTGGATTTTTTGAGCATAAGTGCATCTAGAGGTGCTGTGTGCATCACTGGATTGATCTTCTGATGAGCTCGGAAATGCCTGTGCTGTTAGGGTGCAGGCCTGAGAAAGAGTTGGATCCTTGGAAGAGGGACTCCGAGGGGATACTGTAGCCTCTGTTCTTCCCTCCGCTGACCTCGCTTCTCCTCTCCTTTCTTCCCTCCCTTTCCTCTCCTCTCCTTCTTTCCCTTCCCTCCCTTCCCTTCTCTTCCCCTTTTCTTCTCTTTGCTTTCTTCTTACCTCCTTCATTCTCTCCCTCCTTCCCTTCCTCTCCCCATTTCTTTCTCCTTCTTTCTGGCTCCCTCCCTCCAGGCTGCCATGGATTGAATAGTTCCCCTCCCTCAGTCCCCTCTGCCATGTTCTTTCTGCCCTGTAACCATCCAACTAAAAGCTGAAACCTCAGAATCCCTGAGTCAAAATAAACCTCCCCTCTTTTAAGATTCAGGTGTCAGAAATTTTGTTCCTGTAACCAAAAGGTGACAGATACAGAAAATGGAGATGGAGGGTGGATGGGGAGAAAAAGATCTATCCTAGTTCACCTGAAGCCGGAGTGAGCACTATGGAATGCTACCTTGATTTATGTTCATTTATTTTTTATTCTTTCACTGACATCATTTTGGACTACTGCTAAACAAAAAATTTTGAGAAAATGTCATGCAGACATTCTACTTGGGATTTTTGTATGTGTGTGTTACTAGGAATTGAACTCAGAGTCTTCATACTTAGGGGAATCCTCAGCTCTTATCCTTTCTTCTTTTAAGGTAGGGGCCAAATAATTGTCCTGCTTTAGCCTCTCAAACTGCTGGGATTTTAGGTGTGGGCCACTGATGCCAGCTATTGTGGGACTTAAAATAAAGGCTAAACTTTAGTCAATGTGACTGGTATGCTAGAGTCTGTACTGCTGGACAGGTCTGTGGAAACAGACTCAGAAATGACAGAGAGCGCACAAAACTCACAGTCTGAGGGAAGGCATGATAGTGGGGCGTGCCTGTGAGGCACCTGGCAAAACCTTCCCTGCAGCTGGATTTCTCAGTTACAGAGCTATGGGAGCATGGAGAAAGTGACCGGAAGAGCAAAATCAGTAATGAAAAAGGCTAGTGATGTAGAACTGTGCAGTAGAGAGAGCTTATGTACATTGGGGAAGTTTAATAGTTTTTTTTTTTTTTTTTTTGCTTTTATTGAAAAAAGTCAGGAAGTGAGTATGAAGTCCACACAACTTATCAAGTGTCTAGCACAAGCCAGGCAAAGGGGACAGGCATTTTGCAATACATTCTCTCATTTCAGCCTCCTAAAAAACAATAACATTATCACCATGTAACAGCACAGAAAGTGGGAGTTAGAGAAGTTAACTACATTGGTTAAGCATTCCTATGGACATTATGTACATTTATATGTTAATGATACAAGTTTTCTTTCTAAAATGCTTTTAAAAATTATTTTTATTTTTAAAGCTTTTAAAGACTACAAAATGGTAATGGAAAAAGACAGCATTAGAAACAATGCAAAATTATACTTTTCTGCTTTCTGTTATTTTACTTCATTCATAAACTGGTTGATAAAGAAAAAGATTCGTATGTCTCCCTGCCTTCTATATTTCAGGAAATTAAATGATAAAAATAGTTGTGGTAAGTTATTGATGAGTTATTTGCAGACTAAATAAAATACAGACTAAATAAAACTACATACACTTTGACTTTGCTCTAGGAGACAGAAGAGGAAAGGGTTATAAAGTTTGAAATTTCAGTTATTATCTCGTGCAGCAAGGGTGAACCTTTCAGAGCTTTCAGTGATATGAACAGCAAACTGGGCCTGTGGTCTGCCCATCACCAATCTACTATGTCTGCCTCAAAAACTCATGTTTTTTCCTCAACCTCTTCATCATTCTTTATAGGAATCAGAGGTAACAATTCCCTCAAAGAGTTACTAAGTGACAAACTGTGTTATTGAAAGTGAAGGAAAGATTGGGACAAGCTGATGTAACTGGAAAGCAGAATATTCTATGTGTTAGAAGCTCGGCTCCTTTGGTCAAGTTGCTTGGCTGGAAACCCCAGTTCTATCACACACTTGAAGCTAGGATCTACTGTGCTTGTGTTCCTAGTATGTTTTCCATCTTCTGTCTGAGAAGAGTATCTCCTTCTACTCCATGGTGTCAGAGTCACTGTGTAACATTCCCAAGCTAATAGTATGAGAGAGAAAGATGTGTTGTTTGAAGAGAAGCTGTGAAGAGCTGCCATATGCCTAACCTCTCGTCAGGAGAACATCAAGTCCATAACAGAAGCTGTTCCTCTGTCTCCATACCAAAATGGGCTGAAGTAACAGAAAAGCCATGAAGGACATTTATTTTGAGAAAGAAGAAATAGATAATTGAGAGCCATAAAAAAATCTGTTGGTCAGTTGAGTCATTTGGCTGACTAATATACCAGTTTTGTTACCATGCACAACTTGCCTTATCTCTCTCTGATTCAGTTTTTTTTTGTCCTGGTCTAAGTAGTTGTAATAATTAAGTAAGTCGATGTAGACAAAGGACTTAGACCAGAATGTATTGGGAAAAGTTCTTCTCAGGAAAAAAAAAATCCTGATTCATATTGTTTGTAAATTCAAGTAGTATAAATATCACCTCTCATTTCAGTCAGTTGTTGTAATGCCACCAAATGGGGAGCTGGAATGAGGTACAGTTAGTCCTACAGCACTGGCCTGGCTGGAGCACGCTGCACACCTAGCGTGGCTCACAGTCCACTGGTGCATGTCCTGCACTGTGCCGGACTGGAGAACTCACTGGCTGAAGGGAAGGGGCTGAACAAAATGGTCTCTCAAATTTCCTTCACATTCTTAAGAACCTGTATTTGGAAGAGTCTCAGAGAACTTCAGGACTGAAGAGAAACTTGGAGTAGGCTTAGTTGGCCCATTTTATCTGGATGGAGTAGGAAGTAGAGCATGCTCAAAGTTAGGCAGAGGAAAGGGGCCATGGAACCCAGACTTTTATGGCTTTCGATCATCTATTTAGTTCATTCACAAAATAAATATCCTTCATGGCCTTTCTGTTACTTCAGCCCATTTTGTTGCAGGGACAGGGGAGTAGCCTCCATGGTACATGCGATCTTCTCCTGATCTACTCTTTCCTTTCCAACATGGACAATTTCAGTCTAAAAAATTGCTCTGGAAATGATCAGCAAAGAAAGAAAAAAGAGAAGTAATTAGCAAGTTACTCTGATGATGATGATGATGATATAGTAAAAATAATAAAGTCTTAAACCTTGGTCACATTTATTAATAATACTGTTTTTTATGATTGTGATTCTCTTTGGATGAAATCTGTCATTAGATAAAATGTTTAGTGGTTTGTAGTTGTGATATATTATTTCATGAAAGTGATGATTATTTGGAAAAACTTGAAATGTCACAGTCATTGAAATATCTAAGGGGAGTTATTTTGACTATTAGAATGAATACATCGTGCTTTTGCATTCCCTAGTAATATCTACCCCTAAAAATATTTCATTACACCCCCATGCAGCGTGCTCCCAAATTAGTGCATTTCTCAATCATACAATGTGTTCCCACCTTAAAGTAACAGTGACTCATTTTGTGTGACCACAGTGATTACTGCCTGTAACTGTAGAATGCATTGTCATGGTCTCTGCCTACTGCTTTTGTCCCTCTACTCTGCAATGTACACCAGAACTATTCCTGAGAGTCAAGAACTAAGGGAAAGAATTTTACCAAATACATATGAATACATTACAAATACACGTGTGTACGTGTATGTATGTGCAAAAAATATATATAGATAAATGAACTTGCATTGCTTAAAGTTAGGCATCAAGATTAAGGAGATGGAATATACATTTATTTTATGTCTTGTGATTTGGCCTCATCAGTCTGAGGTGGCACAAACTACACAACTGAAAATAATTTGAACATAATATGCCCTAGAATAGGAGGTCAGCCTTAGCCTGAGCAATTCATTAGGGAAAGACTGTGTTGGATATTATTGGAACATCACAATATAGAGCATACAGTACTTTTAGGGTTTTTGAAATCCAAATTATAGGCTAACAAGGGAAACATTGTACAATTCTTTTAGAATTGATTCTTTTAAACAAGCATCTATAGATGGTCTGTAGGTGGAAGTGCTCACACAATCATATGTTTTTTGGTAACAGAGATAAAATGCTAAGTGATGCACTTTGTAAATGTGGCCTAAGATTCCACAGAATGCCTCAGGTCGGAGCTCTCTGAAATGTGACTTATTGCACTTCAGCACAAAGGCGCATGTGCACGTGTGCGTGCACACACCACCCAGCCCTCCCCATATACATGCATGGGCGCCCCAGACGTCATGGGCCATGGCAGGCTCTAGAAATTCACTCGACTGCATAAACCCTGGTTTGTAATAGAGAAATCAACTTGTACATCCTTCTTCACTTGATGTAAGAACCGCAAAGCCTGAGAGATAGTTGGTTTCCCTCTTCATTTAGAAACACGATTAGTTCACCTTGCAGTTTGCCATACTGAGCTTTGTTCATTCTTTGTTCCACATTGATTTCCCTTTAAAGCGGTGTTAATTTCTATTCTGGACCTATATTAGTGCATTAAAAATGTAGATCCATTGATAGTCTCCTGGCGAACGAATGAGAATTTCGAGTTGGGCTGAAGACTGTATGTTAAGTATTCTAGGAATTCTAACAAAGGGTTTAACTTCTGTTAACTTGGAATGGGGTTGAGTATTTTGGATACAGACAAGTAAAGAAATGTTTATATGGTACTGTATTTTATTTGAAAGTTTAAATTTGTTGTTGTTGTTCTTGAACATTTAAACTTTATAAAGATAAAGCAACAATGCTATTGGGACTTTTACTAATTAAGAGTAAATGGCCTGCTACGGTGATAGAACTGCTTGGCTTAGGAAGCTGTTACTCTCACAGAACTTGCTACGGTTCCTCTCACAGGACCATTTTGCTGTGTATCAGCATGGGGTCTGAGTTCGGTTCCCAGTTAGAAAGTCTTAAGAAATTAACCTTTCATGTTAAAGTGATGGGGCTGATTTTCTATTTGAGTTTAGCTATTTGGAGTCACACTTCTGAAGAAACATGTGTGACGTCTACAGCGACACTGCTTTCTAGGCTATCTTCTCGCACTTAAGCTTGAGCTTCACCTCTGGTGGCTTATTGGTTTGTGTGACTTGGGTAATGGTATTACCCTCAAGGCCTCGGTTTCCTCCACTAGAAAAGTTGCCTTCAGTAATACCCGCGCTCAGGCTAATACCCGAGAAGAGTGGAGTATCGGATGAGCAGCTGCCTTTCCGGGCCATGGGACGACGTGTGCTCTAGAGCCCTGTTTTATGGGCACAATAACAGGGGATCAGATAATGGCAGTGCCTTGCCCCAAGCCCCACGCAGTGCCAGAGTGCCACTCCTAACACAGCAGTTTTGTTTTTCTCCACCAACCATCTGTGAGGCGTGATGCCAGGCACCCAGGTGGCCCTCGGAGCGCCAGATTTACTTACTTCCTGCCCCACACCCTTCTGATCACATATTTAAAAAATCTTCAATAAGCGCTTTTGCAGCTGTGCCAGCCACATGCTGATGATAGTGTGGGGTCATTTTGCAACTGACAGTCTCAGTTAAAAAGGAAACAACAAACAAACAAACAAACAACAAAGCATCCCTTGGTCTTGTCATTCATACTTCAGCACAACATTAACACTTCTGGAGCTTCTGGAAGCCTCCAAGACATCCAGGTGGAAAGAGCAGCACTTCTGCCACCAGCTGAAACCCTAGTTCTGAGACCATGCATACCACAGGGACCTGACCCAGAGGTCAGGGCAGAAGGCCCAGATTCTGAGACCCCCCTTACTCCAGCCTTGGCGCGGACACCGCCCCCTTCCCCTCCCCCGCACGAGGTCACCGGTGGGCGGGGAGGCTGCTGGGTTCCACAGCCGGACCTCGGCCTTGGAGATCGCCTGGTCGAAAGGCTGTGGTGGTGGGGCCTGGCGTGGGCCTGGGGGCGCACAGGCTGGGGCTGCGCGGCTAGCCAGGGAGTCAGGGGCTGGGCTGGGCTGGGCTGGGCTGGGCTGGACTGACAGGACCGGCCCGGCCGCAAGCTCCGCGTTCGCCCCGCCCCGGCCGGCCGGCGGCCCCGAGGCGACTCTGGATGCTGCAAGCCGCTGGCCTCTCCCCAAGTCCGAGCTGCAGGCTACCCCCTCCACGCACACACATCTTTTCAGCCCCCGGTTCGCACGACACTTGCGGACCGGGCGTGGGCGGGCACATCCTCCCGCCGCTGATGCCGCCCCGCCTCCTCGGAGCCTCCTCCGGCTCCTCGCTTCCTTTGATTTTTATTTTTTAATTTTTAAAAAAATTTCACCTCCCCCGGGTTCACCAGAACGGGCCCATCTCAGTCGTCCCTGCCCCCGCGCCTCGCTCCCAGGCGCACAGAGACCCGGGCCACCCTCGCCCGCCCTCGCCCTCGGCGCCGCCGCGCCGGGTCCCGCGATGGCCGCGCCGGGCGCGGGGGGCGGTGAGCGCGGCGACCGCGCGGTGTAGGCTGCGCTCGCGCCGAGCTGGGCGAGCGCCTTAGTCCTGGAGCTGCCACTGCCGCAGCCCGAAAGGAATGTCCCCTGTGGCTAAGGAGCCTGACTGCTTCACCCCGATGATCTGCCACTGCAAAGTTGCTTGCACCAACAACACTCTGTCGTTGATGTTCGGCTGCAAGGTAGGACCAGGGGCTCGCGTCTGCGTGGCGCACGCTGCCACTCTCGGGGGAGCGACCGCTCTCTGGGGAGCGAGTCGTGGCGTCCGTGGACTGCTTGTGTCTGCCGCCTCGGAGTGACAGAAGCTGTGCTCTTTGGGCCCTCGCCCGAGCCGGCTGAGTTGGGAGCCGGGAGAGCCCAGAGGTGTCCCAGCGTGCGGGTCTGAGCTGCAGGTCGCTGGTGACAGGACCCTGTCTCCAGCGTACCGAAGCTCCAGAGCAGCTGCACCAGGAAAGGGGGTACCTTGCTAGACTCTTCGCTTGAGATCCAGTGGCATTTAGCTAGTGTCAGAGCCCCTGACCCCTGCTTTGGAAGCTCCGGAGCTGCGCAGATTACCCTCCTGTAGCCAGCCCAGGGCAAGAGCACCTGGGGCGGTAGGCGCGTCCCCGCACAGGGGAGCACATCAGTGTGCGATGTAGAGCTTTCAGGGATTTGAGGCTTATTGTTATTGTAGACAGAAAATCTGGGACTGAACTTATGTCGTCCCCAGTTGTGTGACTGTTCCTGAGCTTACACAATTGGAACTAGCAAGCCAAAATTTTATCAAAAAGTAGCACAATTCTCAGGGAAGTTTGTAGCAGATAACTGGTCTACCCTGGATTTGTGTAAAAGTGATTAGTGTTCCCAAGGAAATGAGGTTTGAAGGTTTTGAAGCAGGTTATCGTTCATTGCTCTTTGTTAGCAGAGCTTTATGTGGGACCTGAAAATGTGCCGCCTGATAGCGATGCTCAGAACTTGCCCAGGAGTCTAAACTCGTGAATGAACAGTGGCTTCTTCACTTCTTGTGAAGCTCTGCTGGCTTCTTTCAGCCTGTTTATATTCTCCTCGTGGCAAACATGTGACCCTGAAATACCTGATAATTCACTTCTACAAGTGCAGAAAACCCACATAATGTCCATTGTTTTGGAAGAGAGTATCAGATAGTGAAATGGGCAGTTGGCAAGCACTGTAGGCAGGGAAGTTAGTGAAACATTCCCATCCAGCCTCACGGATGGGATTCACACAAAGTGGAGTATAGGCTTGGGGAGTGTGAGAGTCAGGATTGCCTTGTACCGGCCATGCCTAGAGACTTTTCTTTTATTTGGGGCCTCAGGTGTTCCTCTACAAGAGAATAATACTATTCTAAGTGCTATTTCTGTGGCCCCTCTGCTTCCTACATCCTGGAATACTATGTTTTATAAAAAAAATTTCATGGTAAGGTTACTGACAGACATTCATGATTTTTATTCAGGTTGAACCTTAGGATCAGTTTAAAGATAGTACTCGTACTAAAGAGTAGTTTGATTCTTCTTTTCAAAAACCCAAAGAGATGTTAGAGTTGTGGAAGTTAGTGTTTCTGTGTGTGTGTTCATCACTTCAGAAAGATATAGGTGAATGAACAGCAGCCATAACTAACTAGTGGGCCCTCTTCCATGCAGCCTGCCACTCTTCTCTCATACTTCTATCCACTCTCTTTTAATTCCACTTATAACACATCTTAGCAGTGGCTACTCCCATGAGCCTATGAGAATTGCTTTGCAGTGCTAAATGCTTATTAACAAAGGTGAGTTATTTGTCAAGGGAAATTAAACACAAGTTAATAATCTAATAAGATAAGCCTTTAGCATGGAGAATTTTGGTGAGCATGCACTTAGCTCTTCAAGCTGATTTTAAAAATTTCTGCAACTCAGTTATATTTTCCCTTGCTTTTCAAACCATGTTGGGAGGAACTGACGTTTTTCTGAGCATACACTTTATTTTAGCAGAAAGCTAATTACATTAGCTTGACTTCCTTCTAGTTCTCTTTCTTTTTATTGGTTTAACAATTTGCCTTGTGAGAAGGATTCATGTCAATAGTGTGAAAGAGCTGAATGAGATGTGTGGGTTCACATTGTTCTTTTAAAAATAGTTCTCTAAAAATAGGTTATTTGTACAGAAGAATTATCCCATCTTGCCAAATATTTGAATGTGACAATTTGAAAATGCCCTATATATTGATAACATTAGCATACTATACTTATACCTCCCAGATAGCTAATTATGGATTGGCTAATATAGTGTTCTCATCTTAGATGGAGAGAATTTTAGTTCTTTTTTTTCTTTTTCTTTTTTTTTTTTGGTGGAACTGGGGATTGAACTCAGGCCCTTGCATTTTCCAGAGAAGTGCTTATTCTACTGAGCCATCTCCCCAGCCCCAGAACTTTCTACCTTAGCTTTCTTTCCTCCTAGGGAAGTTTTTCCACACCATGTAACATGTGATGACAGAATGTCACATGGAAAACATACCTATCAGACAGGCTCAGATTGCAGAAGTAGATTTCACACATATGAGGCATATGGTTTCTCTAAGTCTAGTAAAATCACCACAGTACTAGCTGCTGCCTCTACGTACTACTGTGTAGTAATGAGGGACAAAACTTAAAAGACATGCGGTATGAATATACTCACCAAGTGATTGGGTCCTTTATATAGCTTTGGCTATTTTATAGCTCCCTTTGGTAGGATGCTGGGAAAGCAGTTATGACTTCTAAAAAGGCAGCTCTTGCCCAGCTAAAAGAGTTGTTTTGATAAGTTGTCCATCCTTGCTATGGGACTAATCATTGTTTTCCTCAAAGTTATAATTCTTTACTAGGCTAACTATTTACATAATGTACAGGAACTATGTATATGTTGACAGAACATTTATAAGTAAAGCATGTGTATAAAAATTAATGGAAACTGATATCATTCCATTCAATAATAAGTTCACTGCACACACAAGTGCTAGGTTTAGCATGTGTGGTTATAAACATGTTTTTATGGTTTAAAAGTCAAATGACTGTATTTTTGGCAATACTAATTTAAAGAAAACTATATAATAATGATTCCAGTGGAATCTGAGCAATAAAAGTAAAATTTAAGTTATCTTTAAGAATTTATGAAAGGGAATAGTCTACTTGGGCCCCCCTCTTGTTCCTCTCTCAGACAGGAGCTTTCTTTCCCCCAGTAAATATAATCTGCTCAAAAAAAATTATGGAGAACATGCATCAGTGACTTAGGACTGGAAAGTTAGCATGATCTGTTCTAGGCTGTGTCCCAGGTACTTTGGCAGATCATGAATGTAAATACAAGACAGTTCTTTGTTTCAGGAACTCCAAGCCTGTTGAGGGAAGTAATTACACTGCCTTCTCTAAAGTACAGAGCTCTCACAACAACTTGACCACAAACTCATGTGAAAAGTTCTAAAATACCCTTGCTCCAATCTTCCTATTTCATCAACTCTCCTTGTGCTTCAACCCATTGTCACTGCTCTACAAACCTGTTTGTAAGAATGGATTGTCCAAGAAAAGGAAGATTTTTTTTTTCAAAGACTTGCTTTTTCTTCACAGTAATTTATGTGTCATTATTAGAAAATGAGCACTAACTTTACCTTCCCTTCACTGCTTTGCTCTACTTGTAAAGATTAGGTTCTGAATGGAATTCCAAGACCCAGCTTTCCTTATTGCTGGGAGAGCAGTTATGACTTCTAAAGGGGGGCTCTTTCTCAGCTGAAAGAGTTTTTTAATAAGTTGTCTATCCTTGCTATGGGACTAATCATTATTGAAAGTAACTTTCCATATTGTTTCTTTCCATTCTTTTTTGCAGAACCAGGGATTGAACTCAGGCCCTTTTTTGCATAACGAGGGGTTGAACTCAGGATATAGATCAGTTGAACAAGTTCAACTGATCTATATCCCCAGCCCCTCCATATTGCTTCTTGTTCCTTTATTCTGTTCACAGCCTCATGTCACAGATCCATGATCCTTGTTCCCCTTCCATCTTCACACTCCCACTTCAACAGAGTTTCTAAGTCAAATTCACACACAAAGGGTGGAATATTTTTGATTTCTCACCTAATAGTCTGAAAGTGTTTCTTCAGCTGAGGTGTTCCTTGCAGTTTGTTTGTTATGTAATGGAAATAGACTTCATTTTAGAAACCAGCAAAGTATCTTAACAGACATCCCTCCAAATGAGATCTTAAAAACAAACTATTTATTATTAATATTAACATTATCAATCATCACTTAATAATTACCAGGGAAATGTAAATCAAAACCACAATGAAATGTCACCTCATACATGTTAGGATGACTATTATTATAAAAAAAAAAAGCGTTATCAGTTATTGGGTAGGAAAGCACTTTAGTGCATCTATAGTGGAGAATAGTATCAAAGTTCCTTAGCTTATAAATAGTAGAACTATCATATGTCCCCGTGATCCCTTTTTAAGATAGCTCCAGATAAATGAATTGGCACCACATGTAGATATCTGCGTGTCAGACATCAGTCACATGCCTGGTCAGCAGGCATTATTCACAATCCCTAATACATGGAATCAACCAGATAGGCATCAATAGGTAAATGGAGCAAGAAAGATATATCACACATATTTAGATGTTCTTACCCACACATAGGGTGATTGGAAGATAATAGATATGCTAGCTAGCTTAACTAAAGTAACCACTTTACTATGTAAAAGTATAAAAAGTATATTGTATACCTTAAATACAATAATTAATATACAATTAAAAACATGGTTCAAACTTTAGGAGATCACTCCCTTCTCCAGTAGTTATTTGTTGATGTAGCAACTTGAGCCATTATTCCCTTCAGCCATAGCGTTTGCTTTCAGTGTCCACTGTGATGTATAAAGCAGAAACACTTCTTGAAAAATTTGAAAGCTCCTGTAACCTATTTTTCTGCCAGTAAATGTTTGGACATTTCATAAACTGTACTTTTCCTCAAAGGAAAGGACTTATGTAGTGGAAAGAAACTTTCCTGTCTTCTCTATGGTGATTCTCCTGAAAGAGAAATTAGAGAGAGGAAGACAGAGGTTAAAATGGAAGAAGAGGGGGGAAAATAGAGAGAATTGAAAGGAAAAAGGGATGACTTTAAGGAATAACACGCAAAGGTGAAGGTAAAAGAGTTTAATTTGATTAAACACCTAACTGTATCTTAGGAGCTTTACAGCTGTTATTACCCCCCTCCATTTTCAGAGTTATGTGGGAAGCAGAGAAAAGGGTAGGAGAAGGAAGAGAAATATGGAAAGGAACCAGACAAGATGGGTTCTCAGGAAGGGGGGTGCGTGTTCTCTCCGACCTCCAGAGGGTGCTCTCACACTCACCTACCTCAGAAGGCTTGTCAGCACCCATGTGGTGGACAGCTCCCTTGGCCTCTGACTTTCTCCACCTCCCTAAGACAGACATCCTCTTTTAGAAGAGTGGTTTTGTCCACTTGTTTATTGTGTCGAAGCCAATTTTTATTGTAAAAGAGTGATGTGCCCAGATGATTCAGCAATGGATATATTACTACGTCAATCCTTGTCATTGGCACTGTATTGGTCTGGCATTTTGAATAGTACAACGTTTGAGTACTTTGATGCGTTTGTATTTTTATAATATAACTTTATTGAAATAAATTAGAAAGCAAATATAAGTGAAATAAAGTACTTATAAGTCGCAGAAGACTAAAGATTGCTAACATGTTGGTATATATTATACCTTGCTTCATAGCGCTATAGTTTTAGTTGGACTGTGCATATTTTATTTTAAAAATGTAGATATGATTTAATTGGATTTACAGTTAGATATTTATCTCCTATATTAGGACTTATTTCAATTTTAATAGCTTCATAATAGTCATTCATACCTTTGGAAATTCTGTCCCCTACCACCCCCAATTTTATACTATAAAAATAAAACAAATAGCTTGAGGAACAAGTCTTTCCTGAATTTGAAACTTTTTTTTAACTTGGATAAGTTATAATAAGTCAAGTTACAAAGTAAGTTTTTTTATGTATTTAGGACAGGGTCTACAGAATCTCATTATGTAGATTGGACTTCTAGTGATCCTTCGTTTTCAGCCTCCCCAGAGCTGGGATTACAGGTGTGCACCACCATGCCTAGTCTCAATCCTAGTCTCAGTGTGCCCCAAGGACAGGGCTGGCACAGCATGCTAGGGACTGAACACCTGACCCCTTTGTCTGCCTAAGCAGGCATTTTAATCTACTGAGCTATCTGTCTGGCCCACAGATATTTTGACATTTTATGAGGCATAAGGACAGGTACTGCTGCATTCAATTTAAAGAGATATATATAAATGTGTGCCTCCACCAGTTACTTTATATGTTATAGCATTCTTCAGCTTTAAAGTTTCCCTCTACTTTATGACCTTATAAGTAAGAAGCAACTTAGTTTGTCATTCTATAAATAGAATTGGAACTTTTTAGACTTCATATTAATAGGAATCTCATCTTATTATGCATTGGTGTATTTTGAACACCTAATATTTAAAACAAATCCAAATATTCAAAATGGGAGCATGAAGGTGCAAATAACACCATTCAGCCTACACACATGCACCTGCTACCACAGACCAGTACTGTTCTACGTTTCTTTACAAATAACACCTTAAGTGATGCTCACAATAACCTTTGTGATAATCCTTTAATAGTTTTCTGAGTGTTACAGGTGGGGAAGCTGAGTCATAAAGTATTTAGCTGACATTATAAAGCCATATAACTACTGATTAACAGAGCGAAAATTTGAACCTAAACAGTTCAGGTCTAGAGTTGGCACTCATTTCCAGAATAACTATAGTACTCTATAATAGTCTTTTAAGTAGAAGATTCCTTCTTATAAGTACCTTTAACCTGCTAAGTCAATTTGTAAAAATTTAAATTGCACACACCTTGAAACCACCCAAGAACCTGCATGCAAAGCCTAGTCAGAAGGCTCGGTTTTATCACAGAGGTGTTTCCTCGGAGAGCAGTGCCATCATGTGCTCCATTTGCCATAGAATTCATGCTCTCACTTTCCACATGAGGTCAATAAATCATGGCCACAGGAGGTGTCCTACCCAAGGTCATATGGCAAGTCTGAGAGTTATGCCTTGGCTAGGACTCCTAACTTCTAACTCAATGTTATTCCTTCTGGTCATAACCTCTCACTATGAACTAGCAGTTCTGGGAATAGAGGCAAGGAAGAGGAAAAAGGCACAATTCATCTTTAAGAAGCAAGAAAAATAATAGCTCTCTGGCAGGGCACTTGTATTGAAATGTCATGTATAAGCACAGGCTTGGTATGTGGTAAGTGTACAGTAAGTTTTCTCATATTTTACTATTTTCATACTGTTGAATAAAATAAAGATTGTCAGAATAGGGCTCAGTCAAATACACTGAAAATCATCCATCAGTAAATGAGGTGTATTGTCACCTACCAACACATCATTCAAATATTGTAATGAAACAAAAGGGAGAAGCTGAAAGTTTATATAATTCTCAACCCTCAACCCTCTTCTCCAAAAAAAAAAAAATCTTAGGTTAAACCTGACCCAGAAAGAGAAGATGAAAAATGAGCTAACAAGTAAAACAAGTGCTAAGCGCCCCAAACAAGCAGGATGCAGGCTCTGTGTTGCCTTTGACAAAGGGTTTCTGGAAGCTCAAGGTCTTTGTAAAAATTTCACTGTTAATAGAACATTGGGGAGGAAAAGACATAAATATTCATACATTAGGAGGATATATAACTGTGCTTCTATTAAATATGCTCAGAGAAAGGAAAACTTAAACTGTGAAATGCAGGATCCTAAAAAATAATTTACAGTTTAGGACCCTTTTTCCTTATGTTCAGTTATCCAGGTAGTGTTCCAAAATTCACAGGACAAAATCACCCCAATGTCTTCTGAATTAAATTACTTCTGTACCTTTGTGGGACTTAATAATTGATACTTGCACCATACAATATTGTGCTCTATTTATAGCAGTTCTATTGTGCTAATCAGTTATTTACTTACTTGTTTGTGTGTTTTAACTGTGAGCTGCTTAGGAAGAGGGTTATATCATATTCTTTAAAATAGTGTCTTTATTATCCAATAAATAGAATTATGCCTGTCACACAAGAGGCAGTCAGTACATATTTGTGTGCATTAGTGGATGACATGGTTGCTTGCACAATGTTTACTGAATGAATGAAAACCTAAGCAATGTGTATACTGTTATAGAAAATTTACTATTTTCATTATTGCTTCCCTTTTGTTAGCTTGTCAAATTTCTTGGAGGTCTCAGTCTCTAAAATAGATTAAGCTTTACTCAATGTGTTAATCTTGTGTGGTATTTTAATTTTATATGTTAACTTGATCAAATATTATTCTAGATATACCTGCCAGGTTGTTTCTGAATGAGATTAACATTTCAACTGAAGATCAAACTGCCCTCCCTAACATGGGCAGGAGTTAGTGAACCAAATGAAGACCTGAATAGGGGAGAAGGTGAAGTGAACTCCTCTGGCCTGAGTGCTTTATCTGGGGCCCTTGGGGTTAAAGTGAGCACAGCTCCTCTTCAGGTTTGAAAGAGCAGGCCTTCAGACTGAATCTTATACCATTGCCTTGCCTGCTGCTCAGATCTTTGGACAGGGACTAGCCTTGAGTGTTGGCCCTGCTGTATATACAGCTTCCTGACTGAGATCTTAAAAATTAGGCTGCACAATCTTTGAAATTTGTGCCCAAGATTGTGCAGGCAAAGTTTTAAGATATAGATAGATAGATAGATAGATAGATAGATAGATAGATAGATAGATAGATAGATAGACAGACAGACAGATAGACAGACAGATATAGGTATAGATATAGATTTTGTTCTATGCTTTCTTTACTAGTTGTTTCTCTGGATAACTGTGACCAATAAAACTGGTTTCTGAAGTGAGATGCCTGGACATTGAATCACTAGCAAGTCATTCTTAGTAAGATGCAGAGAAACTAATATACAATTGAACTGTCATACAGTGGGGAAATGTTGCAATTAAGTTTATTTACCCTGAAGTTATGGATTTGATTTGTTTTAAATTATGAATGATACTCTGAGCTGTAGCACATTAGAAAACACTGAACTATACTTCAATGACTTTTTAAAGGCTGTACTTAATGCATACAAATGTTGTTGTCATAGTCCACGTACATTGTACTGATGATAAAGATATGCTAATAACCTTTGCTATAGTGTAATTAAATGATACACATTTATGAAGTGGAATAAGTATATTCTGAATAACAGGTTCTAGAAACCTAATAAATAATATATGTTTCAAATAACAATTTGGTGTTTATAATCTCCAATATAAAATATGTTATTTTGGTAGTATTCATTGTATTGCCTTTATTAAAGTTTTGTCCAGTAGTTTAAATCATTTCATTTGGTGAGAGGATCCACTGAAAACAGTTAGAAATTAGGATCTGTGGTTTTCAGTCTCCTTGACTCTGGGACTATAGGCATGCACCATCATGCCCAGTCTTGGTGGCTGGTTCAGCATGCCCTGGCCAGTGTGCCATGTGGTGCAAGGGATCAAACCCTGGTCCCAGTGCTTGCCAAAGCAAGAGCTCAGTCTGATGAGCTATCTTGCCAGCTTCAAATGGATCCATCTTAAGTGGTTTAACATAAATATTGCAGATTAAAACAGCTGGTGATTAATAAATCATTGCATCACATCTCAAACAGTGATATAATCAAACGCTAATTAGTAATGTCATTGTCATAGACAATAGTCATTGTCTATACTATAGTCATTAATAGCATTCTTGTTGACTTGTTACCTAACAGAATCTAAGTGTAATTTTCTTCTTGGAGCCATGTCTTCAACTATCTTCATAGTTTCATGGCAAAAAAACTTCCATTTGGAGAAAGGCAGGTACACTTGCCCAGCAAGTAATTTCTAGCCCTCTCTGAAGCATATGTTACACATAGCATTACAGTGGGCAGTTACTGTAGGCATCAAGCACAGTACTACATAGTGCTGACCTTGGGACATTGTCCAATTGGTTGACAAGTCACTAATGAGAAATCCACACGGGGAAAACAACCAACAGAGAAGACTGAATCGCCTCTTACTCAGTGAGTATGATGCCCAAAGTTGTAGTCCATGGACTGTCTGTAAATTAACCTGCACAGTCCTCAGAACATAACCATGTAGAGAAATATTCATTTCCCTATACTATCTTATCATCTATACAACTAGTATAAAGAGAATCCACAAACTTGTTCTTATTTTAAAAGTAGTATTCTACTCAAATAGGTCTTCTACTAACAGGGAGAGAACACAAGAATGAATGGCAGCTATAGGAAGAGTTTAAAGGCTTTTTGCAGGTATCTGAAATCAGTCTGGGTATTAATCTCCACCTTTGCACTTGGTCAGAAAGGAAAAGGAGTTTGGCTTAGAACTCACTCATACCTTCCCTTAATCTTTGAGTTCCAACTCTGTTATGCAAGTGTTAGAAGATCTGAAGTAATTGCATAGAAGTTATGCACTCTCTTGGATAGAACTGGAAAGGGAGAATGGAGAGAGAGAAAAGAAGGCATGGTAGACCACACTCTCCTCTCTTCTGCATCTGAACTAAGTAGAGGCACCAGAGTGAGCTTGAAATCTGAGTGTGCTCTTAGGTAGGCAACCCTAGGCATAGACCACGTTCTAAAGGCAGAGGTGGTAATTCAGATGTGTGAAGTGACTGAACCATTCGCTTTGCTCTCTGACCTTGAGGCTCTTTCACCTGATTTTCAGTTTCCACATCATATAATGGAAATGGGTTACAGTTTGTTCGCTTGTTATACCAACCAAGGACTAGAGCAATGAGTACCATGGCTGACATGTAGTGCCCATTAAACAAATTTGTTTCCTTCCCCTGGCTTTCTCAGATGCTTTTCTTTGTATTTACATAGCATGAAATATCCCAGAAAATGGCATTTTACTTTCACAGGTAAGATTTAGAAGAGAAGAAGATGAGCATTCACTCGGTTACCAGATCAGACACTAATTCTATTTAGTTTACCTTCATGGAGTGGGCCAAACGCCATCACTTTATTGGGGAAAACTTTACAGGTCGTCCTTAGCATTTTCTCAAGAATATGCTTCACTTTTCCTATTTGAAGGAGTGTTGGGATAATGTTCTCTGCCACCATGACTTTATCTCAGAGTCTGCGATTAGACCCTCCCCGCGTACAGCGATTCCCAATGTACCATGAACCAGTCATGTGGGCGGTTGCTGATGTCAGCAGGAGAGGTATTGGTGCCCAAAGATATCCAAGTAGATAACCCTGTCCTAACATTTTCTGCCTGAGAATTTTTGTTTATTTGTTTTTAATATCAGTAAACCATATTTTCTTTATTTAAAGTGCAACATGACCATCAGGAGGAAATAGATCTTAGGATTCTATAGGCTGCTTAATTCCTGAGTAAATCTTCCTTGAGTTCTGTAAAATGAAAATATTTTCTCTCCATGCTTGAGCCTTGTAGCTCCTTTTGCTGGAGCTATTTCCCCAGCAAAATGCTATGGTTGATCTCTCAGGCCAGAGAGAAGAAAATGCATTTTTTTTTTATGAAAATGCTTAGAAGTTCCTATCTACAGCAGTCTGAGTAGGGATGCTAGGATCTCAGTTCCTGTAGAAACTGGATTCCTATTTGGCTGGGAGAACGGGCATCATCAGTGCCAATGTTTTGGAGTTTTGTCTTCAAGAGTGAGTGAAGGGATAAAAATAATCCTTAGGGAAATAAAAAAACGAGGTGTATGTAAACTGCCTTCTGTGTTCCCAGTAAAGTAGCCAATTGAATTCCATCAGAAATCTTAGTTGAAGCTGATCAGAGGGTTTTAGAGGCTGGAAGTGGGGCTACATATTTGTTTTCTGCCTTTTTACACACCTCTTTTAGCAGCTTTATTGGACTACTTAGAAGGAACCCACATCATGATCTTATTCATGTTTTAAAATGTCTGTTACTAACCATATCTACAGCCAGTGGGCCTACCTGCCTGCCTGCCTGACCACCCACCTCCCTTCCTTTCTCTTCTTCTTATCATATGGAGGATTAAACCCAGGACATGCCTTAACAATGAGATAAATACCCAGCCTGCTATTATTTTTTATTTTGGTACAGGATCTCCTTGAGTTGCCAAGTTGCCCCCGTTGCAGATGTCCAGCCTTGGCCTCCTGGTTCTCTGGGCTGTAGACATGTGTCCCTTCAGGGCCTGGAGTGTGGATAGGAGCATTCCACTTGGAGCCAAGTCAGTTTCGCACCAAGAAACTCAACAAGAGTTTACATTTGCAAAGCCCCTGGTGCTCCTCCTATAGGGATTTCTAGACCTAATTATCTGTGACTGAAAAATGAAATTTTATAGCTCTGTGTAAAATGGCCTAAGTGTTAGGTGTTTTTCTCCCCTGCAGGGAGGCAGAGAGAAATCATAGAGCTGTTCTGACTTCAATTAACTTTCTATAAACAACTGAATTCTAGGTGTTTTCCTGTTCACATCTTTGTTAGGCCTGGCTAATTTTGTAGATATTGACATTTTTTAAATCTTGTTGTTGTTTAATTGACATGGACTCAGGAAGACAATTTCTAAATGTTCTGGCTGAAAACATCAACTGCAAATGTATTTCCATCAGCACAATGAAGGTTTGTTAATCTTGATGACTCCTTAGTGTAAGTCCTGTTTATAAACATCTTTAGAGAAGCGATCTGTTTGGAAAACTGTAGACTTCCTTTCCAGTTGTTTGGTTAATTTGCGCTCTTTAAATTTAATTGGTGATATTTATTTTACTTAGTTTCTCTCTAAAGCAGTTTAGGAAAACTGTGCAGCAAGTTCTATTCTGATGCAACTAAAATTTCAGCAATCTAAGGGGTAATGAATGGATTTAAATAGATTTGCCGAGGTTCAGCTCTTTGCATTCTGTTTCTCTTTTTTTGAATGACTGGTTAAATACTAAGTTTCTTCCCTCACTTCCTGTCTGGAGAAGCAAATTTGTCAAAATGAGTTTCGTCAAACCCAGAGTACTTATGCAAAGGTCTTCATTCTGTGTCTCATACATGGTAGTGGGTTTAAAGATCCTTAGATCCTATCAGAGATGCTTTCCCACACAGTTGAGTTCCATGTGAAATTGTGGTACACCTGTCAAGGTGTGTCCATATGCTGCTTCATGAGCGCATTCATAGGACATGTCTATGATTAAATACTTTCAAATAAACAATCCCAAGAGGCTTAAAGCCTGAAGACCTTCCTTTCATGGAGCCTTGCTGTTCAGAACCCTAATGCACTCCATTTAACTGCTTTGGCTCTAAATCTTCTAGCATCTTGCACTGCTGTTTAACTATTGCATACAAACATTCTTGTTTGTCAACAAGAACATTATCAGTTTAGGTAGCAAATGTGTAGGTATGGATTCCCCACCCCCTGCACTTGTCCTGGGCCTTATAATGGTTTGGCTGCTCTGCATGGGTGGGAGTTCATGATGTGCTGACAGCAGCCCTGCTTACTGGTCAGGCCTCGGTTTGTGTCTTATCCTCCTAGAAGGCAGACCTAGCCGCTGTCTCTTCTGTGCTTCCCTAGGATTACAGATATGTTTCTATCATATTGAGCTAAATGGTCACAAAACTCCAACTACTATAAGGTGTCAGAGTCTAAGAGTTATCTTCAACATGCAGGTTCTAGCATGAACCTTGCAGCATGCTGAATGCTTCATATATTGCTTATTGAATGAAAGGTTAATGTAATTTGTATATTTAAGCAACTAAGATCAAGTATTAATTTCTAAAAAGGATCTGTCCTACTTTTGTTAGGGCTTCTCATGCCTCCTACGTCATGATACTCAGCTGATTTTACTTGTAGCCTATTTTAGTTGCATATAATTTCTACTGATATCAACCTCATGTGAATATAATAAAAATGAGATATTTGATAAATACAGAGTCTGCCGAAAGTATTTGAGAAAAGAAAACTTATATAAATTTTTTAAAACTAAATTTATTGAGACATCTTGAGATTAACACAAATCACATTTGGCCTCTACCATTATAACAGGTGCTTGAAGTGGTGGCCATCAGCTTCAGACATTCATTAATACAGTACACTGCTGCTTGGGTGCCTCTGCCACTGAGATTGCTGCATGTCCATTTTCAATTTGTTCTCCGAAGGCCTGCAGTGTAGTGGATTTTCTGTGGTATATGACATCCTGTGGAATCCCCATAGCAGGGTAATAGCATCTGTTGAAAACATGTCATACTATTTTTTCCTGAATTATGTGTACATTTTAGGTGAAGTCTTTTTTTTTTTTTATTTTTCCCTTTTTTGTCTTTTGGAGACAGGGTCTCACTATGCAGTTCAGGCTGGCCTTAAGCTCACTTTGTAGCTCAGGCTGGTCTTGAACTCACAGCAATCCTCCTGCCTCAGCCTCCTGAGTGCTAGTATTACAGGCATGTACCACCACACTCAGCTAGGTGAAGTCTTCGTATGAATAAGTAAATGAATTTCACCGTCTTCAAGACTGAGGCCTAAAACTCAGTTGTTAGCTGCTCAGTGAAGAAATTCATGATTGCATGAATGGCCATAAACATAACTCCCAGAGTAACCAGTATTTTGTGAATATTTTAATCCATATCAAAACAACTTACAGTTTTCTAATAGCTGGAAGGGATCCACTTTGTGTTTATTGGATATAAATGCCTCTTTTCTTTGACAGCCTCAGAATCCTAGTGTTGCCCTGTTTTTAGTTAACTGAATATTTTCTAGTAGGAATGTTAAGAACAGCTGCTCATTTACCTTGTAGGTTTAAATGTTGTTCCTGGGCGACTTGGACCTTGTCATCCTAGTGCTCTCAGCTCCCAGATTTATTGTAGACATGCAGCCATCAAATGATTCAAAGAACAGACACTTACGCTAAATCAACATAAATTGTGTGTGCAGTGGGCTTCTCAGAACCACTATCTCCTCCATCCCAAGTAGAGTTAATAATTCCTTTGAAAGGTTTTCTGAACTAAGTCCAGTTAAAATGCATTTATTTGTCATAAATAGCAAAACTATTTTGAATGCTTCATTTCCTTTTAGAAATTGTTCTGAGCAGCTAGGCAAAACGAGGAAAGGCTGTTGCCAAGAGCAACCAGTGTTCTTAAATTAACAAGCCACTTCAGATCCTTTCTAGAAATGAAACTGTACATGTGTGTGCACACTCAAATGTCTGCTGAAATCACAGCTGTGTGTAGACATGGGCAAGACAGTCCTTGCCTGTAGGTTCAGGTTAAGCAAGGCTTCTGCCTTGAAGAACTTAGCGAGTGGAAGCAAATGAGTATTTTGTGAAGGTAAGAAAATGAATCACTTAGCAAGAGCTCTGATCAATAGTGCTTAGGCCATTTGAATATTAAAATCTTCCTTTTCTTAAGATTGCTATACTGGCATGAGTTCTGGAGTATACCTAGAAAATGTATGTTGGCTTCATGAAGGCCAGGACCTGTGTTCTTCACATCTCACTGTGTCTACCACGTTCAGAGTGATGCCTGATACCCAGTAGATGCTTATTTACATTTGCTGTATAAATGGAGCATGACTATCTGGATAGTAGTATCATTTTTATCAATAAGAAATTGGCAGTCCAGGGGAATAAATAATATTCAAGTCATTTATAGAGGGAAATTAGCTAGATTGGCTTTCAAACTCAGCTAACTGCATGCAGGATCTAGTTTTATGCCTTGATAACTTAGGAATCAATGCCTATGACCGATGTGTCCCAGAGAGGAAACTGAATTTGCAAGTTGAACAGATAGAAAACTCAACTTCAGTTTCAATATCAGTTGCTGATGTTTAAAGCAAAGGAGAAAACAAGGCTAGTGTCGCTTTCTCTAGGGATCTATACTGCAATCATTCACTGATACATGCTTACATAATACATATATCACGTTACTCAATGCTAGTACTACTATTTTCAAATACATAATGTTATGATATAAAAGAGACTAAAAATTAACTCTGGAACTCTTATGGATCTTCCTAGCTTAAAACTCTATTTTTGTACTCCTGTTTAAACTTGCTGAGAATATCCTCAAAATTAAAGTCTCAGATAATTTGCTTATGTTAATTGTCATCAAGTCTATATGCCCAAGCCAGTATTTTTATCGTAACCTCAACTTCTGAGACCCAATTTCATGTTAATGTTTTGATAAAACTGTAATTTGGGGCATAGTGTTTTGAGAACTGAGTGTTTATCTGAAAGCAGGCACATCTGTGGTGGAGAGCTACTTGACTTGTGTAGAAGGGTGCAAGCATTTGCTTTAGCACCTGCAGCTCATCTGGCTGGAAATCACCTTCTCCAAGTTTTGTGGCTTTATTCAAATGGAATCCAAGGGAGGAAACGTCAGTGACTTACAACAGGTCAGGATCTCAAGACTGACTCAGGACAAGTGCGGGTCTCAAGACTTTCCTCAGATGGATGGCGTAAACCCTCCTACTTACAGGACACATGGCTGAAGTCATGATTCATGCTAGCTACAGTACTGCACAATCCTGCGCACACTGCATGCTCGCAAGCTCAAGGGAAGGAAGACTCCATGAGTCTAAGCAGGGGATGGATCCTTCATCCTGTGTAAGAAGGAAATTGTGGGTTTTGGTTAAGCACATTTTCTTTCTTTCTTTCTTTCTTTCTTTCTTTCTTTCTTTCTTTCTTTCTTTCTTTCTTTCTTTCTTTCTTTCTTTCTTTCTCTCTCTCTCTCTCTCTCTCTCTCTCTCTCTCTCTCTCTCTCTCTTTCTTTCTTTCTTTCTTTCTTTCTGTATCAGGGATTGAAATCAAGACCTTGCATTTGCCAGGCAGTCACTTATGCCACTGAGATATCTCCCTAGCCCCATTTTTCTCAAAAAACTAGACCCCTTTAATTGTGTAAAATGTTTATGTTTTTTAATTGTGTGAAGCATTTTTGGTATAACTCTTTAGCTGCCTCAGTGTCCTTGTTTCTATGATACTATGATGGCCAGATTAAATCAGACTTTAAATTTCTTTGGGAAAAAATGATTATTTCAATAATTTATTATTCATTTCCTATTACCACAAATGCATAAATCTTTTCATGGACCAGGCACTGCATGAGCCTCTAAGAAGGCAGTGGTGAAGAAAATAGATAAGAAATTCCTTTGTGGAATTTCCAGTCTAACTGAAGAGACAGATAACATATAGATAGATGTGGAAGGGAAGGTGTAATAAGAGATTAAAGACCTTACAAGGCCTGGTTACATTGTAGAGTCATTCAAAGTTTCACCAAGGAAGTGATATTTGTGCAGGAAAAAATTAGAATTAGAAAAGTCACAGACAAATTGATGTGGGTGGTAAAGAAACTGGTTCTTCAAGGCAAAGCAAAAGAAAATATTTGAGAGGATTCTTAAGGTTCAGGAAATGACTCCTTGAGAAGGAGGGTGCAAATAAGTGAAGAAGCACAAAGTCTTTTAAATTTTAAGCCTGGACTTCTGGGACAATGATGTTGATGACAACAGAAGTAAGGCAATCAGGAGTGTGCATGGGGAATTTGCTTTTATTTGCGTTACTACATCAAGCTTGGGCTAATAGCAGAACAGCCATGTAGTTCATGGACAGCAGGCAGTAGAACTCCAGCAATTAGGACATGAAAGTCAAGTGGTAAATGCAAATTTGAGAATCAGCCAGGGTTACTCGTGTCAGGAAGGGAGCATGTAAGGGAATGAGAAGTTGGGAACCATTTTGGAGAGGAAGAAGATGAACAGCAAAGGGACTAGAAGGTTTAGGACTGCAGATATTAAGACTATCTCAAGAATAGGAGAGCAGATGTTACTGATGATTCATTTATCTATCCTGTTCAAAAATATGTGTATTGCATATTTTATTGAATATCATATTTCTGATTTGTGTCAGGCACACAGGGCATCAAAATTACCACTACAGATATATGGCCTGTGAGAGGAGGATAATTATTGAGTCAAAATGTAATTTTATAATATTTTACAGTTGATAAGATGAAAGTTAAATTGTGGGTGGTCCCAGCAAAAGTGACTAGGCGAAGAATAGGATTCACAGGCCAGTAGTACTTGAGGAAAGTTTTAGAGAAATAAGGGAGAAAAACGGTGTATGATCTGTCTGGGTTCATAGGGTGAAATGATGGTCCATAGGCAGAGTCACACAGAAAACAAAACATGCAGATGCTGAATGGTGTTCTACGTAGGAAATGCCAGCATTAGGAATTATAAGCCTTAGATCTCAGAATCACCCACTACGAGCACATCCCTATTCTCAGGCCTCCAGTTGACATCAGTATAAAGCAAAAATGTAGATGAGGGGGTGGCCGTGGTGAATCTCAAACACTTCCAAAATTGCCTTTCGGTTCCAGCATTCTGAAAGGCTAAGAGGAGGAGTATTGATAGCTTTCGAGAAGGGGAGCTATTTCCTTCAAAGTGACTCTTAGAAATAAATGTCATGATTTTCATATTAAAGAATAGCAGCCTAAAGGCACAGAGATTAAGTGACTCATCTGGAGTCACCAGCCAATGCTTAGTTGACTGAGATTCAGATGCTAGCAGACACAGAAGGGAGAGAAAATTTGTTTCCTGTCTTAATAGAATTCTGAAATCTAAAGAGAAAAAAAATAAGCTGGAGTAAGAGAGGGATTAGGAAGACGAGCTGTGTGAGGCAGGGTGAGTCAGGTCAAGCAGCACTGGGCCAGGACAGGGTGGCTTCCCGTGGGAGGCTGGGGGGGCCCCTCTGAAGTGGCCTGGCTCAGTCTGCAGTGTTCACTCAGCCCTGGGGCTGGTCTTGCCCATAGCATTCTGTTCCCAAACCTGAGAGTCAGAATGAGAAGCAAGATCTGGAGATGCTCCAGGACCAGGACACATGTCTCGGCAGAAGCTGATGTGGGAGACGGGAGAGTGGTGGTGGGGTTCTTGTGGTAGTAGCACAGATGGCAGGCTGCAGGCTGGGTGAGAGCCCAGGGCCCCCAGCATGAGGAAGTGGTGGTTCAGGGCTCTGCCTCTCCGTGTGTAGGCTACCTTGTGACTCTTCTGTAACAGCTGAAAATGCAGACCACTTGGGGAGGAGTTTGGGGTAAGGCGAAGTTTCAAATGCAGATGAATCATCCTATCACCGGAATGATTTTGGACGTGGAATTATGCTTCTTCATCTGGTTTTCCCTCTGCACATTATAACAGAAAGTACTCTCTGTCACCAGCCAGTAGGCGGCAGTTTCTTGGTTGCCAGGTAATAGTTCCTGTTCTGGTTCCCGCTGTTTCAGTCTCTTGAAAACAGCTGGTCACTAAGGTGGCCTTGTATAAACCACTCTCCAGTTGACAAGCCATCCTGTCTCTGTACTTCCTGCTTGCTTATTTCCTATAAGCCCCAGACCGCCAGAGGCCCTGGCCTGGTGTTTTGGCAGTGATTCCAGGCAGACTGTCAATATAAAATAAATCTGTCTCCAAATACTGTCTTTCATTTTGGTGTTGCTTTTTGCGGTTGCATCTGGTGTGCTGGGAAGACGGGTCATGGTGACCTGTTTGGATCCTGGTAGCCCTTCTGGACTGAACAAAGACCTTTTTAGATCCAGATGGGAAGACAAGCCCTTGAGATTTCTTGAGTCCCCTTGGAGGGATGGAGGAGGATTCCTGACTTCCCACTAGAGTGGCTCACATCAAACCCTGAAGAGAGGAAGATTCTGTCTGTCTCTCTGCCTGTCTGCTTGCCTGCCTACCTGACTCTGGTAGGATCCCTGGAGGCACCCCAGTTAGTCTGGCCTTGTCTCAGAAGTTCACATGTAATATGCTCAGCAAAGATTTGCTGGGGAAGCTAAAAGAAGGAGAAAATGTAACAGAAAATGCTCCCTGCCCCCTGGTCACTACGCTTCAGTTTCTTAGTTGGCAGGTCACAATTCCTGTTACAGTTCTGGTCACTTCTGTCCCTTACAAAAGCTGGCCATTGTGATGCAAAGCTGGCCACTATGTGATGCACAGCTGGTCACCCTAAGGCACATTGTACAAGCCAGTCCCTAATGGACAAGCCACTCTGCCTCTGTGCTTCATGCCTGCTTATCCCTTAGAAGCCCCAGACCACCAGAGGTCAGGGCTTGATATTGTGGGAATGATTCTGATCAGTGGCCATCAAAGTGAAATAAATCTGCCTGCAAATCCTGGGTTTTGTTTCAGTGTTTCTGTTTGCCATTGCAACCTGAGGGTTATTCATACTAGAGTTGTAGATTTTTGAAAATGTTTGAGATAAAAGGTAAGCTGTGGTTTATAAATAATAATATTACATGCCGTGTGGTTACTGACATTAAGCGTGGATGAGATATCATGTTGTGATAGTTTTTATTACTCCTATATTTTAGTTCACTATCCTTGATCAGTTTTTGTCACAGTAGCTGCGTTTTCTAACTTTAACCTCTCATCTTGTAAAAAAGATTTCTCAAAATGTCTCAGCACAAAATAATTTTTACATAATATTCATGAAAATGCAGACTTTTTTGTTGCCTTTTTCAATTTTGGTGCTAGTGCTTTATGTATTCTGGACTAGCATCCTTTAGTTTGATTTCACTGCACTTCAAAATAGTAATTTTTTCTTACTATAACAAGGCATACAATAAATATTATTTAGTTCATATTACATTATGACCACATGTCAAATGATATTATTAGTTATAAGTTGAGGTCATTAGTAAACATGTAGTTTCACTAATTCTCATTTATTCTTCCTGGGTTAGAAGTTAATAGCAAGGAAATTAAAGGGGAAAGCAGCATTTATTTTATTTTATTTGTTTAATTTTTGTGTACTTCATATGGGTCTCTTGGCTCTCACTACACAGATTGGACTTGTAGTGATCCTCTGTTTTCAGCCTCCCAAACACTGGGATTACAGGCATGCACCATCACCACCAGTCTCAATTAAAGTCTCAGTGTGCCCTGGGGGTGGGGCAAGCAGGGTGCACTGGGGATTGAACTCCTGTTTTATACGTATTAAATCTAAGAACTGTCCTAAGTGTTTGGCATACCATATTTAATAGTCAAATTAGTACATGTGGAATTTATTAACTCATATCAAGAATAGGCTCAGATGAGCTAAGTAAGTAGACCTCTATATAACCTACTGCAATGGTCTATATAACCTAGGGAGCAACACAAACCATGTTTGAATCAAAGTTGCTCAGACTCAAGCCAGGCAATTTCTCTCTTACCACTTCTCTCCCAGGTGCCTAGAACTTACCTTCTTGATATGGGAGTCATTCTCTGTGAAGAGTCTTTTCTAATTACCTCTAAACAAAAGGGGTTAGAAGAGAGGAAACCTGTAGAAATGCATGCCTATCCTGAACAAGGAAGAAGATACTGAATTGGTACATAGCCTTTTAATAAAAAAAAGACACAGAAAGACATCTAGGAGATAGGCTTGGAACAAATAGAATGCAGACGTTTTTTGAGTTCTTTTACCAGACTCTAAGTTAGAGATCAGAACCAAGGGAAGGGCAAACCTGGTGGAAGTTCTCTGGTATTGGCTGAGTCTCAACAGGTGTCCCCAGTTTTGCTTCAGTCTACAATTAGTCCTTTAGCCTTTTCTTTTTTCTTTTGGTGACAGAATGCTCTTGCCCTCAGTAGGTAGTGCACTCTGTTTTGAAACAGTATTGAGCACTAGAAGTGGCTTCCTTATAGTAATAATAATTAACTTTACTACAGTGCTCCCTGAACCTTGTCTCCCTTGTTGACACTTCTGATCTTTACACTAGCTGTTCATGCTAAATAACCCTACACAATGAACACTTGAAGAAATTCAGGCACGTGCTCAAGCTCTAACGGTTAGTAAGAGCCAAATCTTAATCTTTTTGGTTCTTTATTAAACAAATATTCCTGCCTATGTTATATTTATTGAGATTTTTTCCAAGAAAAAGTCCAGGAGTAGAGCTACACTTGAGATCAGCAAGGGCCTTGGGAGTTCCGTATGTTAGGTGATAAGGTTGGAAGGGATTGAAGCTAGAAGATAGGGTGGATGCACAGAGTTGTGTCAAGCATGAAGGAATTATAGTCCTGACTTTCTGTTATCTCTAAAAGTAGCAATATAAATTGATGGCTTTGTATGCTATATATATATATTTATGTGTTCAGTGATGGAATTTTATTTTTAATTGTTGAAATTATTCCCAGAATTTTATAATGTCCTATAGAAATTCTTCTGTGATAATTTATGGGAGGAAAAACATTCACAGTATTTTCTGTTGACTTTTAAAAATGATGTTCTTACTTTTAAAGAAATTTGCCTTTCAAAGAATTATCTTTTAAAATTTATGTATTTGGTACAGGGTCTTACCTTGCAGCTTAGACTTGTAGTGATCCTCCTGTTTTCAGCCATCCCAGTGCTGGGATTACAGGCGTGCACCACCATGCCCAGATTCTGTCACTGGCTCATTGCACCCATGGGTGAGGCCAGCACAGTCTGTGGTGCCTGGGATGGAACCTGGGTCCCTGCACTTGCCTAAACAGGTGCTGAGTCTGCTAAGCTATCTCACCAGCTCTTCAAGGAATTATTGTTTATATCACTGACTTATCTATCTTATTGCTTACTTTGGAAGCACATTTAATTCTCTGAGATGTACATTTTAGTATAAATGCTATAAGAGAACAATTAAGCAAGGTGAAACACCTATGAGACATGAGAATGTTGAATTCAAAAGTAAAATTAGATCATATAAAATAGATATCTTCTATGACTCCTCAGAATAAATCAAAATTACTGTATTTTGTCATCTAAATGACCAGAATTTAAATTTTTTCTCTGGACTTATTCCTCTGTGGGCCTGGCCAAATAACTTGATATCCTTGAAATTTGATTTTCTTATTGGTAGACTCAATAAAAAATCTACAGTGTGTACTGCTGCAGGCATAAAATATTAATAAAGCGATAACTCTAAGTATCTAGAATGATATCAACATGCACCCTGACAATAGAAACATATTTGAGTAAATTTGAGACAAATCTTAGGTTTATTTTTTCTGTGGAACCAGGGATTGAACTCAGGTCCTTATGCTTGCCAGAGAAGCACTTATTCCACTGAGCCATCTCCCTGGCCCCAAATCTTAGGATTTTTAAGCACACATGATTGCATCTAACTGTTTGGCTCACTTCATTCTATCTTTGCTTGTATCATCTGTTTTGTATGCTACCATCCAAACACAACTGTATTTTTTGTAAAGTAAAAAAAATTCTCTTGATATATTGAGTAATTAAGAATATAAAATAAAACATGTTTATATATATATATATATATATATATATATATATATATATATATATATTTCTTTGATGATGGACATTACATAAAATACTAACTGAACTGAATAACTGAATTTTCAAAGCCATTTAGTTGCAGAAATTAGCAGAACTAAATATAGTTGTGTGTCTCTCAAAGGACATTGTGACTAAACTCATTGCTTTTTATGGTGCAAAACAAATAAACCTTGTGCTTCTGAGCCAGGCTCACCCAACCTGGCTCTTATGTAATTGACATGTACTCGGTGAATAGGAAATTTAAATTATCTTGAAACTATTTAAAAAGGAAAACAGCAAATACCTATGACTATGACATTTATTGAGCTTTTGCATCTGAATATTCACTCTTCAGAAATGATTTTGAATAAATGCATTCTCCAAGTCTTGGTTTCTTTTTTCTGGGAAGCAGTGATCATAATAATACCAACTTGTGGAATTGTTGTAATTAAATGAGATAATACTTGGAAATGGCCCGGCATATTGTATAGCTCAATGTAGAAGCACTAGAAATGCACTGTATTTCAAACTCACATAATTGCACTGGAAAGACTGTACAAAGGCAATTTTACTGTTTTTCTAACAAAATTGGTTTTAAAAAGGTAAATAATCATTGCTTGATTGGGTTTTAGAAATCCAAATAATGATAGTTGAATTTGATTGAAAGCAAGATCACCTGCTTTAAATTTCTTTCATGTTCAGACTGTGCATACCATTGAGAGACAGGGGAGCCAATTAAGCTTGCAGAGAGCATCCATGCACACTAGCTTGTCATAGTAGATTCATTGTGTTGGTACTGCCTCGGGGAATCTAGCTGTAGTCACACAGGCATAGAAAATAATGCCATGTTTTTTTCTAGCAATATCCCTTAAGCTTTTAAAACTGAAATCTTAGTAACTGGTTAGATTTCTCATTCTGTATCTTGCCTGCTGTTCCTGTGATACTTTATTTCTTTTTTTAAATTAATTAATTGATTATTTGGTACAGGGTCTCACTGTGCACCTTGGACTCTTAGTGATCCTCCTGGCTCAACTTCCCCATCCCTGGGATTATAGGTGTGTGCCACCACGTCCAGGTTCAGGAGCCAGCACAGCATGTGGTACCAGGGACCGAACCCAGGTCCCGGAGCTTGCCGAGCCTGCACTTACACCACCTAGCTACCTCTCCAGTGACCCTGTGATACTTTAGTTTGCCTTGTTATCACAGGAAGGGGAAAAGACAACTTTTACCTCTCTGGTTTTCCAAGCTAAAACTTTGGAAATTACTTACATTCCTCTATTTTTCTCACCCCAAATCTATTGTGGTGCTTACTTTTACAGATTTAATTTTAAAATTTTAAAATCTTTCTTACTCTCTTTTACTACATACACAATAGCCCTTTGGAAGATGCACTGTTTCCCCACTGACGGAAGTAGCAGCTCTTCTGTGCCTCCAGCAGTGGTTACGGGTCAGCTAAGTGTGCTCAGGGTTCCTTCTGTGTGTGTGTAGACCTCATTCCTCCCTCCGTATGTGATCTTAGGCAAACACCCCACTTCTGCGAGCTCCCACTTTCTCTATAATGTTTATGGATATTAAGAAATACAGTATCTAGTGGATCATGCGAAGGTGAAATGAGGCTACCTGGGTCGGTGCCTGGCAGTATGCATATGCAGAACACTGAAGACACCTGGCCAGAATTCGCAATCCGCAGTGTAATCTTCATTGCCCCATGGAGCATGGAATGCATGTGTTATCATACCCTTCAGCTGTCCCCAGGATTTTTCACCTATTAGCCCATTAATTTGTAGAACTGTCACTGATTCAGTGTTCTGTTCCCTATGGCTTGGAAACTGGCCCATGGTAAGAAATGATTGCATGTTCATTGAAGGAGAAATGACTGAGTATTTTCATCCGTGTAGTCTCTGAAGCTGGTAAGGTTTTTGTTTTGCTCAGTTTTAACAGCATTTGTGGAACATAAGCACCTAAACTAGAGAAGATGATTCTGTCTCAGTGATGTACAAACTGCAGAGTACATGTCCTATTTGTCTCTATCTCCAAAACATTTATATGTCTTATTAACTATGTGTTAATTATTGAATAAATTACACATATGCTTCACTTCACCTCCTAAGCTATGTGATCTTGCCAGCGATTACATTCATACTGTAAGTGTGAAGTAACTTCTACAGACTGTGTTGTAAATACAGTCCAAATGATAAAGACTGCAAAAAATAAGATAGCTCAGCAGACTAAGCGCCTGCTTTGACAGTGTGCCTTCAACCCCCAGGCACACTGAGCTGGCCACCAAGTCCTGGTGTGGCAGGGTATGCCTGTAATCCCAGTGCTAGGGAGGCTGAAAACAGAAGGATCACTGCCTGCATAGTGAGACCCTGTTCCAAATACATAAAACAAAACAAAACAAAATGCTATTATAAAATCACTCCATGAAAAATGTTGAACTCTATCTTTTTTTAAGTTGTTTGCAATTTTTTGAAAGAGAAAAAGAAACAGTGAAAAAGTGTATATAAATGATACAGAATTTTACTAAACAAAATGATAGAAATTTCATGGTAGTTGTTTTAGTGTATATTGTTGTATTCAAATTAGCTGTTCAGATTACCAGATTTAAGTAGCAAAATTGATTAAAAAATAAAAATTAAGTATTAACTGTTCCTTTCAATATATTAGTCCACCCCATAAGGGAAATTTAATTCTTTACTGTCTTACGAAGCAATTATAATTTTCTCTAGTACCTGTTATGGCAGTAATTCTACTTTTAGTAGAGACTTCAGTTCTGTCTATAGATTTTACAGGCTGCATTTAATTTGGGGCCATATGTTAAACACTTTTAAAAATGATATTTTCAAAGGTAAGCATGTAAGATTATTGTGATTCAGTGTTGCTTCCAGCTTTGTGTTTGCAATCATATAACCCACCTAAAGCGCTGCTTTTTGAGCACAGAGTAGTTAAAACATAAAAAGATCCATTGAATTGGTACATCCTGGATTTGTCCTTTAGCCAGTGTCATTCAGTTTCTTCTTTTGTAAAAATGGCTCTGATAAAACCTGGGTCCACTCTGCCATACTGTACAGAGCTTACGAGTGATCATAAGGTTTTTGGAAGACACGGCTGTTAAGCAGAAGAGGCCGCTGTGACATTGAGGGGACCATCTTAATGAAGAAGCATCACCATTTTATCTCATGGATGCCTTTGTCCATGAAGAAGTTCACTGATAAACACCCATATACCAGAAGAGACCGCAAAGCCCCAGAGTGACAGGGTGAACAATTTAGCCACTTCCTGTGCGTTAACTCTTGATAAAACACATGAAGAACACTTTTGGCTACACACAGTGTTCTTGGAAACCATGTCTAACTTAACAATAGCTAAATCCATCTGCTCCTACAGCGTTTCATTTGCATTCCTGGGTTACAAACCCGCATTTGAACTTAGTTGATTTGGGATTAATACCCAGTTTATTTGCAGAAATGAAAATAGAATATCTAATAAAGAGACTGAAATAAGGTGACACATCTCTGGATATTTTGTATTTATTCAATTTTTTTCCCAGCCAAGGGTTTTGAAAGATTTAAAAATCACAACTCATTCTCTGACAAAGCAAAGTAGGCCAGCAAAAATATTTATAGGATTTATGTCATGGACCTATAGAGAAAAGGAATGTGGCTAATGTCATTCTATTAGTATGCCTTTGTTCTCAGCCACCAAAGAGATACAAATAAAAACCTGCATCAGGATTGTGAGATTATTCTGCAAATTTGATGAAACTAATAACACTGAACCACTCAGAAAATAAAATCATTGTACGTTTGCAATGCAGGTTCCATACAACAGTCCATTCTCAAATTCCTAAGACATAATATTGATCCATTCAACTGCTTACATGAACATTTCACACTTCCATGGAGTTTTGTACCCTCTAGCTTTTGGGGCTGATTGTTGTCATGAGCGGAACCTTCATGATAACAGCAGAGGTAACATCACCCTTCAGACTGGATCATGTTTCCTTCCTTTTTTGCTTCCTTTTGATATTTCCCTCTTTCTGTTCTTTAGTGTTTGTTTGGTTCCTAGGTTGTGATCAGCACTATGCCAGTTATGAATGATCTAGAATGGAGACAGGCCCTTAGTTACATATGTTCTGTTTGAAACCACCAACCGCAAGCAATTCCATATGGCATCACAAGTGTGTCTGTCAGGACTTCATGAATAGAAGAACCATGGTAACACTGGGAAGGATGATTTTATATTTCTAGTTTGTTAATGCAATAGAGAAAAAGACCTGTATATAGTTTTAAAACTATTTAAAGTTCTCCAGGTGAGTAGTCAACAAGACAATTCAAGTGGAAGGGTTGGTGTATTAGTGGCAGATTTCTGCCATTGTGTAGACTCACTGGGAAATGATACCAGGAGTCCTATGGTAGAACTACAGTATTCAGAAAGGGGAGTGGAGCGGAGGAACAGAAAGTGTATAGAACAGAGAGTGTATAGACATCAGCTTGTGTACACCCTATGGGGGGTCCTGCAGGCAGTGTGTGCCCTGAACTTCTTTTATAGAAAGACTATCTGATCTGTTTTTAGATGCCTTTTTAAAATGCTTTTTAAAAATTAATAGTACTTAGAACATGAATGCAGTGGTACAGAGAAGGTTGGTAGCAAGGGATTATTATAAAAATCTGGCAGGGAAACTAGCACTTCTGAATAAGTTTCAGGTGATTGAATGCTCTCTTGGCCTCTGCTTAGCCATAAAGGCTCAAGTGTGGCCTCATGCTGTGCCGCTACAGGGTAAGACTTCAGGTTGTCCTGATGAGGGGGGTCAGAAACAAAATAATCTCAAATATAAGACAATACAATGTAACGAAATATAGTCCAGTCATACTAGCAACAAAAAAATAGTTTCCATGTGATTCTAAGATGAGCTGTTACATCTAAATGTAAATCTATATACACATTCGATTTCTCTTACTTTTTATGTGAATGAATGGAAAAAGTAATGCCAGGCAATAAGATGTTTTAGCAAAGCATGCTTAAAAATGCTTGGCTCATATTCCATTTGAAAAATTGTGACATCTCTGGACATCTCCCCAGAGAAGAGAAGCACGTGACATAGTGGTTGGGGGCTGCTGGGTCAAAATAAGCTACCTTACTTTCCTAGTTAGAGAATGTAAGTGTGTGGTTTTGAGCAAGTAATATAACTTCCCTAAGTGACAGTTTCCTCACTGAGTTGTCATAAAAATAAAGTGAGCCGGGCGTGGTGGCTCATGCCTGTAATCCCAGCACTCGGGAGGCTGAGGCAGGAGGATTGTTGTGAGTTCGAGACCAGCCTGAGCTCAAAGTGAGCTTAAGGCCAGCCTGAACTGCATAGTGAGACCCTGTCTCAAAAAGACAAAAAAAAAAAAAATAAATAAAAAAATAAAGTGAGATATAAAAAAAAAAATAATAAAGTGAGATATTTCATTTATAGGGCTTAGCTTAATATCTATAATAAATATTAGTGTTTATTATTATCATTCTTATCAATCAAATGGCATAAAATTTCAGGTGTTCTCAGGAACTCCAAATGCAGTGTGGTCACCAGTAAATCCTGATTAAGCATGATAGTGAATGTGAACACTCCTCCATTGTGGGCATTAGAGTTTGATGGCTTTAATAAATGTTTCATTTGAATCTAAATTACCAGCAATACATCATTTATTTATATGCTTAATTTTTGACATTTATTTGCCATGCAGCTGATATAGGGCAAAAAGCAAACTGCTTTTAGTAGAATATGTTTACAATCAGATTTTGCTTTTCAACCCAGTGGAATGTAAAGGAGTACTACTGGTGTAAACCCAGAGAAATCAAAACAGGGTTTTTCCTTTTCTTTTTGACTTGAGTGTCTGTGGTTTTAGGCAGCATAATAAACAGTTATGCATTTCTAGTCACTTGGAGAGTGGATTATAAAGGAAAGAAATATATTACTAGCAATTTCAAAAGAATTTAGTTAATGGTCAATTATGACTAATTATGAAAATAGTTGTAGTTATAGCTTGGAAAGATAATATGCTTTGCAAACACACTAAAGCTAAAGCTTGTTTAAAGAGAGCAGATGTAGGAAAGGAAGGCTTGTTCTTTTTTAATATCTAAGTGAGTTCTGGGCTTTGAGAATTTTAAGTAGGATCAGATTCATTAATTCATCTGCGGAACGCCTACATATGCTCAGGCTGAACAGCATGCTGTTCAATGGGGCTCAAAGAAGATTCCTGGTCTGGTAGAGATGGGCGTGCAGTGTGTACCCGTGGAGGCTATGAGCATGCTACATGGAGAAGGGGGAGGAACCCAGGAGGGGAGCGGAAAGCACAAGCGTGGAGACAATGATACATCCTGGGACTGTTCAGAATTGCTTTCTCCGTGTGGTGGAGGAAGAGGAAATTATGGGAAATGAATCCCCAAAGAGACAGAACTGAAGTACTGGACAGTTTTGTGTTATGTGAAGTTGATTAGATTTTCAGAAACAATGACAACAAAGAAGCTCTGTCTCTCTGTCTCTTATGTTTCATTCAGGCTCTCTGCCCCAGGCTGGGGGAAGTACTCACACCCATAATCTCAGCAGTACTAAGACTCATAATCCTGGCCTTGGATCACACATAATCCCAGTGGATCATGAGTTAATCACAAACTCTAGAAGTCCCCACCCCATAATTACATGAGGCTTTGGGGGGACAACTAGAAACAAACCATAACACATGTGAGTATGTCTTTCTCATAATTGAATCATATATATTAGATGCCAGCTCCCTTTACCTTTATGGATTTAGTACAGAGTCTACAGGGTCTCACAATATAGGTTAGACTCAGTGATTCTCCTGTTTTCAGTGACCCAAGTGCTGGGACTACAGGTACATGCCACCACACCCAGTCTCAGTCACTGTCTCAGTGCACCCCAGGGGCAGGACCTATACTGCATGCTTGGGATCGAACCCCGACCAATATGCTCTGCCTAAGCAGGTGCTTTCATCCACTGAGCTATCTAGTTGGCCCTAGCAGCATTTAAAAATTAACCATTTTTTGTAAAAATCATTTTCTTGGATCATGGCTTCTCTTTTCTTCACTTTAATACCATGATTTGTTTTATTTACATTTTGTCCATGACCCCTGTGAGCTGTGAGAAGCCCTGACACTACAGGTAGGCCTCGAGGCCTGTTAGCAGTATGTCTGATTATGCCAGGAGGCCTGTATGTCAGGTTCTTTTCACTCTGGCGTGTAACAGGTTTCCCAATGGAAATTCCCTCTGTACTTTCAACACTTCCCATTCAATGGCTGTTTTCCATTGCTTGGTGTTGTGACACTTAGCTAAGTCATCTGAGGACCTAGAAGCACATGTCAGTCTTCTCAGTGTTCCTCTGTTGTCACATAAACCCCAAGCTTTCTTGAGCATCACACCCACTTGGTGATCCCTGGAGAAAGCCATGCCTGTCTAAGCAGTTCAGTATTCATGGGTTGGACCATGATACCAGCCTGCTTTGGTAACTGTTTACAGCTATAGTCCTTCTGTCTTTAGTTGTCAGTGTGAGGGACAAACTTTAGCAAACATTAGTCCCTTGATTTTATGTCTTTCACAATAAATAGCATTATTTTAAGCTTTTTATTACTTATATATTTTGGCATCTACCATGTATAGGTTTGAGTTGGGAGCCATCAACAGTCAGGAGATTTCTTCAAATGACTCCTTTTTTATAGAATACAAGATGATAATAGTCATTAAAATTCTTTCAGAAGTGTAGGGTGACATGGTATGTATTGAATATCTGAAGACTGTGAATCAATCATGAGAGTGGAATAGAGATCATTTATGAAGACAAGTAGATTCAACAAAATTCACAGCATAGACAATAAAATGGAGGAAGTGTTTTTAGGAGGGTAAATGGCTTTAACTGAGTTATCCAAGTAGGCATTTATGTTTTTATATGACAAAATATTTTTAAAGTTATATTCCTGGAATTAAGGTATTCAACTAAGGGCATAATGACTAGTTTTCATTGATTACTATGCACTAGAAATTTATACTTATTCAGATTCTCATTTAGTTCTCACAAGAAACTTGTGAAATGAATTCTATCATTCTATTTTATAAAAGAGGAAACTGAAGATGAGAGTCTCAGGCAAGTTTCAGTCCATCAAAAGTAGTGAGAATGTCTGGCTCTTGCTTATTGTGTCACATATTGTCTTTGGAATGGCAAAGAAAAATTAAACAGAACAAGTATCAGTCGGGATCTAGTCAAGATGTAGACAGGAAAAGAGATACTATTCTCAGCACTGGAAATAAAATGAGTATAATAAAATGGGCAAGTTACACAATCTGTGGAAGAGCTAAGAAAGAGAAGAGCTAAGAGATAAGACCTTAGCAGGAGGCGCCTCCTTTGCATGACCTGGGGGCTCGGAGGAAGGAGCCCAGAATCAGCCCTCAGAAGCTGGGAACCTGCAGGCTGGTTTCACAGCGCAGAAGTCCTACAAGTGACAGTGTCCCTACGGGAAGCTAAATCACAGGAATGAACCTGTCTTCTTTTTATTTCTGACCCTTAATCGCTTGCTTAGATGCAAGATAATAAAGTTTTTAAAATAGGGGAGATTCATTAATGACTGTGATAATTCTTTCTATGAAAAGTTTTTCAGGTGGTATAACTCAGAAAAAGCTAAAAGCACATTATTTATCAAATGTGGGTGGGAGTTTGGTACAAGGTGAAATAAAATATAGATAATTTCATAATCACTTTGTTTCTGAGGCTTTTAATACCATGTAACTTTAGGGATTAGAGAGAGCAATGGGGTGGCCATGACTCGTATTTTATTTCATCTAAGAACAGACTACTTTAAGAAGCCCTAGATTAAGTGAAATGCAAACATGTTCAGGTTTTATAGGCTCCAAGTAATGTGTTATTTGTGACCAATGGACATAAAACATGTTGGAAATGTTGCTTTTCATATGTCACAAAGTAATGTTGACAGGGGAGCTGCGTGTTTCAAAGATAGAACTGTACCGGGCTTTGGAGAAGTCCTTTAGCTCAGAAGACTGCACTTTGCAGCCTCTCCTGAAGATCTACTCTCGCAGACCCCGTTCATGTCTGACCTTAGGCACATGCGCAGAGCCGTGGATGGAGGAGGCTAAGCGCCTCCCATGTGCTATGGTCAGGTTCTAGCCAACTTTGCTGTGCACAGAAATGGAAGACAGAACCACCGCTCCTGAGGCGAGTTCTGTCTAGGGTTGTGGGCCTTGTGAGGGGGAAAGAGGATCTTGAGACATCAGCATTGTGGGGGGCCCAAAGAACGTAGAAAATTCAGAACGAAAGAAGACTCCATGCTGTGCTCTCACGTCTGGAAATCCTGCCGTCCTTCCAGTATTCTCTTGATACAACTTTCAGTCATTCAGAAGTTTTTATTGTCTCAGACAGAAAAACCTATAGCTCTCCTAGGCAGGAGTGAATTGCAGCAAAGAAGAGATGACGTATGCATGGGAAGACCGCTAAGGAACTGACTGTCTCTGCTCAGTTCAGCTCTTCTCCCATCGAGTCTGATGTATGGCTTACTGTCACTACTAAAGCTTTGCAGAAGGAAATTCATTCATTAACTAAAAATGTGTCACACAGCTTTTTACACAATGTGTAGCTGTACACTAACGACACAAACATGCGAGACCAAGAGTGACTGTTTTCTAGGAGCTCACAGGGTATTTGGAGATCATAAAACTGAGGTGGGGTGTTATGCTGGATAAGTTATCAGAAGCCTGGGCTTAGAGCCATGCTTTGTGAAAACATAGTTTTGAACCCTTAACCTTGAACAAGTCACTTCCTCCGCTGGGGCCCAGGCTTTGTGTATCTATGACAGGAGTGCCTGTGTGCGTGTGAGTCCATTCCGGGATGTTGTAAGGATGCTGCGGAATAACACCTGGGTAAAAATCCTAAAGCGATAAAATGAGAGGGGCCTTAATAACTTTAACAGTACTGAAATCTTAGGGGTTTTCTCTCTAGAAACATTGTTTGACATTCTCAAAGCCAAATTCTACATTGTTGTTAATTTTGTATCTGGAGAAGAGTCATTTCATTAATTGTTAAGGGAGAAAAATAAGTAGGACTTTGTATGTTAAGGTGATAACACACTGATCAAAATAATTATATATCAGACTTCATACATAATGATTTGTTAGGGCTAGGGAGACAGCTCAGTGGCGTGAGTGTCTGCCTGGCAAGTTCAAAGTCCCGAGCTCAGTCCCCAGTACCAAAAAGATCATGCATAATGATGTAAGTATGTATTTATGATATATCATAGAAGTCTAATAATCTCTAGAGATGGGAATGATTACCTCTTTTCTGCAGAAGAAAGCTAGGCTCAGTGAGGCTACTGTGCCTCGTAAATGATGCAGTCAGAACTAGAAACCAGGCCTAAGCCATGTGTTCAGTTCTCTTCCCCCACTCCCCTTATAATCTGAACTCTCTGAAAGGAACCTGCTCAGAGTCAGTGCACCCCTGGTTGTGGAGGTAGCAGCAGCCTGTCAACAAACAGACCTATTCCATGCTATTCCATACGGCAGGCCCTAGACATGCTGTGTATTTGTGACGGAGTGGCGATGTTTAGAAAAGCAATTTCTGTACAGTGAACTAGAAAAAGCATCATGAGAAAGGCCAAGGCACTGGCATTAGGGTAGATTAAAAGTTTGGTTACAGGTGAGGTAAAACATAATTAAATTTCATAGTCACCTAGTTTGCCAGCCTATTAATACCATGTATGTTTCGGATAGGGTAGAGCTGTAGGGTGTCACTGATGGGTGAGTGACACAAGGGGTCCAATAGAAGGAAGATGTGGCCAGGAATAAAATTAACACTCAGGGGATAATATTAATGCTCAGTAATCCTAAAAAGTATGTATCGTAACTGCTATGGGGTACGGAGCTCCTACTTCTCCTTGTTTCTTTTTTCTATTTTATTTGCCAACACTTTTTCTGAGACTTGAAGTTAGCAGCCAGTATAGAGAATAAATATATATTTCACTTCTCCTGTGCCTGATAACTGATGAAATATCCAAGATGCAATAAAATCATCATTTCTAGGATGCTTTTATTCATGAGGCCATCTTAAAAATGAAACAGGGCCAGTGAGATAACTCGGTGCACTAAGCACCTACTTAGACAAGCACAAGGACCAGGGTTCAATCCCCAGAATCACTTGCTATCCCAGCCACACCCTCAGGGGTCCTGAGCCAGCCACCAAGAATGGGTGTGGTGGTGCACATCTATAATCTCAGCACTGGGAAGGCTGAAAACAAGAGGATGGCTATGAGTCTGAGCTGTGTAGTGAGACCCTGTACCAAATACATAAAAAATAAAAATTAAAAAAAATTATGGAACGCATGCTGAATAATAGATTGACCAAACCATATTCATATAGATGAAACAGGATGTGTCTGACATCCCTCAATTCACCATGCTTTGGTCCTCGTTTTGTTAGTCCAGATGCTTCCTGAAACCTGACTCAAATGATAAACCTGTATTTATAGCTAGGATATTCTGCCCTGCACTCTCAGGAAGTCAAGAGTCTCCTTTTCACATCAGGGGTTTCTTTTCCTCTGGGGTCAGCAGTGGGGCACTGGGCAGCTGATGTTGCAAGGAAAGTTCTCCATAGCTCTCCTCCCTACTCCAGAGCCTTTCTCTCTGAGTTAATTGGCGTTCTCCGTGCACCTGCAGCTACTGGCATGCGGCTGTGTGTCAGCCTATTTCCTAACAGCTGCTCATGCTCCTCTGAGAGTCCCAGAGCCCTTCAGTGGCCGGGTTGTGTGAAGGCTGTGAACTTTGTAAAGAAAGCTTTCAGCTCATCCTTTTTCCTTGGGGGCCTATGTTTCAGCAACAGTTACCACAAAGGCAGTAATTTGTCCTAAAAGATTGCAGTTCTTGATTTTGTAATTCTTCTGTGAAAGTCAAACTTGTGGCTCATGAATCTTCAGTGTTTCTGTCCTTCTTGACTTGAATGTAGTGATGAGTGTGCAGGTGTAAATAGGAAACATTGAATGTCAGGGCAGGGAACCAGTTTAAGAGCCAGAGCCTCACAGCATAGGAGCAGCAATCTAGAATAATGGAGATGGCTCTAAAGAAACCAAGAAGAATCTAAGATTTATTGACATTCTTTTAGCTTCATTGGAGCCTGTTTTAAACTTGATTCCTTAACACGTCGATCTTTCTGCTCTTGTTCTGGCTCAATCTCTACATTATGTAGCCTCTGCTTCTTGAGTTCCTAAAAATCTTTCTTCTCTTGGAGATGCTCGACTTTTCCTTCCTCCTGGATAACTTGCACTCTTCCTGGAGCCCTCAGATTCAGTGTCACGGAAGGCATCCTCAGAGACCACACTGTAAATTCTCTGGACGAATAAGTCTTCAGCAACCATCTGCATTGTCATAGAGAGGACACTGAGGTGCAGGAACTGGTATTGCTTGTTTAAAGCCACACTGATAGGGTAGCTTGGTTTGGAACCCATAGCACAGGATCCTGTATCTTATACCTTTTTATCCCTACTATCCTGCTAGAAGTGGGGAGTAATGAGAGTGCAGGGCAGCTGGCAGCTTCACTGCTGTGTCATGGTGTTACTAAGAGCTCCCTGAAGTTCTCCCATTAACCTTACATTGATCCTAAGTGGCAGCTGGGGCTGAGGCTCTAGGACTTTGTCACAAAACCCCAATCATGGGCATCCCGGGGCTTCTGTGGCAGAAAGGTTGATGGAGGCCTTTCTCTTTAGAGAAAGACAGATATTTACACAGCTCCCAGAGTAGCTGGCCTCCTGGTGCAGTCAGCAACCACATCTAAAAGTGAGTATCAATCTCACAGCCAGCCATGCAGGTGCATGGGGCTTTCTTCTAGAACAGCACTGTCAGACTCTCCCTTTGTCTGCTTCCGGGCCTGGTCCTGCAGAGGAAGAACCAAAATGTGACTTATATTTCTGTGCTTTGGGACAATGCTCAAAAGTCATTCAACCCTTATCCCAACTTTCTAGTGAGCAGAACAGCTTGTCATCAGAGTTACCAGGAGGTTAAGCTCCTTATCTGTGTCCAAGAGCCAGCAAACATCTCTTGGGATTTCTGATTCACACCTCAGTGCATTTTTCTTTGTACAAAACTATCTCACAGACAGAGTGACAATGTGAGTCTTCTGTCTCTGTTTAACTGGAGGAGGACACAGCCCAGAAGCAGGGATGAGCTAGTCTTTCCTGCATGAGGATACCCCCCAACAAGAAACCATTTCAACAGAGCCATGCTCCCTTATTTAATGCCTTATCTCACTTAATTTTATTTTTTAATTTTTATTTTATTGATGTGCAAATATCAATGAGACAGTTTTAAGATACCTTGACAAGATGGATTTGATAAATTAATACATTGCAAACTGTTTTCATAATGTTTTGGTATCATACAAGGTGCATACATGATATTATACTTACAGACATTATTATAGCATATGTCTCTTATCAGTAAATTAAGAGAGTGTAGCTGTTTACGTACCTTATTTTTTATACCTGAATTATATCAAAGATTCAATAATTTTCCTAGTGGTTGTCCATAGTACGAGAAGCCAACATAATATCCTGTCTAACCACCGTTATTGCAAATCTTGCCTCTCATAGAATTATGTAGAAGCATGGCATTATCTATCCCAACTGTACTGTCCATACACACACATCATGATTCTTCCTTTCTATACCCCTTCCTTTGTCTACATCTGTCAAATTTGGGCACTCCATTGTCACTCAACTAATTTAAGTGCCAGAACTCAGCAACACAGTCCAACACAGTCCACCATTCCATAATAGTGAGTTATTTGAAGAAGTTGTCGACCATAGCCATTTACAGCTCAACTTATTATTATGGCCCCGCGGTGTATACCTCATTTCTATACTTTTCTGCTGGATGGTTAAGACCTCGATAGAGCAAGACCTATATACAAACACATGTACTTTTTGTTTCTTATGAGGACAGTGAAGTCCCCTCAGGGTTTATCTTGTAGTCCTGTACCTCATTCTGTAGATCCTTTGTCTGTTTCATCCATGTGGATGAGTCACGGCCAATTCTTGACCAGTTTGTTCTCTGTGAGAGCCTGAGAGAAAGTTTTCTCTCCATGTGACTCTCCTCAGGCACACTATAAATCATCAATCTCTTTCCTCTGTGGCTCCATAATCTCCTTGTTCAGAACATTTGGAGCTCAACTGAGTTTCATGACATTGCAGTCTGTACTGCAATGTTCTCATATGTCCTGAGTCTTCGCTGACCTTGAAAGGCTAGGGCCAAAATGTTGGCTGGCCTTGTGGCTCTTCTATTTCTCCAGTTTTGATCAGTGAACTCAGGTTGTTAACCATCCAGAAGAAAAGCTGATTAGTATTCTGCAACATATGCCATTCACTTTGCCTTATCTGAATCAATTGTTTTTAGTTGTTATACATTTCCATTTGTATTTCTTCTTTTTGCTTGTTGTACTAGGGATACTATAAAATATTTACACATGTGTGTCTGGTTTATTTCACTTGTGAGTATATGTTCAAGTGGCATCCACTTCAATATAAATGCTTCAAGCTTATCATACTTAATAGCTGAGTAATACTCCATTATATAGAAATACTACCTCTTTTTCAACCATTCCTCATGTGATGGACATCTTGGTTGTTTCCAAGATTTTGCTATCAGAAATTGTGCTGCTACAGACATAGGTACACATATATTACTATGGTACAATGTTTTCAGTTCCTCTGGGAAAATTCCCAATAGGGGGATAGCCAGCTTGAATGGGATTTCTAGTCCTATTCTTTTGAGTAGTCTCCACACTGACCTCCACAATGGTTGTACCAGACTACATTCCCACCAGCAGTGGAGAAGTGTGCCCTTTTCTCCACAACCTCTCCAACATTTGTTGTTGGTTGATTTCCTTGATAGCCATTCTTTCTGGAGTGAGATGGCATCCCAGTGTTGTTTTGATTTGCATTTCACGGATGGCTAGCAATGTGGAGCATTTTTCATATATATTTATTCGCTTCTTTAATTTCATCCTCTGAGAAGTGTGCATTCATCTCAGATGCCCATTTCTGAATTGGGTCTTTAAATTTGAGGGCCCTGTTGTATCTTAGTTCTTTATATATTCTAGACAGCAGACCTTTGTCTGCTTGCTTATTGGTTAGGATTTTTTTAAAATTTGTGGGTTGTCTTTTCACTCTGTTGACAATTTCTTTTGATGTGCAGAAGCTCCTCAGGAAGAGTTGATCCCAGTTGTTGATTCTTTCAAGTGCTTCCCGGGTGAATATATGTTTGTTCATGAACTCTTTAACTACCCCTATGTCTTCAAGAGTTCCTCCTACTTTCTCTTCCAGGAGATTGAGTGTTTCTGTTTTAATGTTTAGGTCTTTAATCCATTTTGACCTTAACTTAGTGCATGGTGATCGAGCTGGGTCAAGTTTTAGTTTTCAGCATGTAGAAAGCCTAGTTTTCCAGCGCCATTTGTTAAAGAGGCTACCTTTCTTCCAGGAAGTATGATTGGCCCCTTTGTTGAAGATCAGATGGTTAATAGATGCTTCTGCACCTTCTAATCTATTCCATTAATCCTCAGGTCTATTTTGTTGCCAATAGCATGTTGATTTTAACACAGTGGCTTTGTAGTTTAATTTCAAGTCAGGAATGCCTTATCTCATTTTATACAAAACTCATTTTTACTGTGTACAGATGCATTTTGTTTTCAGTTATTTTCTCTCTGGACCTTGGGGTTTATGGTATTCTCATGTACATTATGATGAATGAAGCATTTTCAGAAACCATCTTGTTATGGTTTTTGTCTAGGTGTTCCCCCAAAGCCTCATGGAATCATGGGGCAAACTTCTAGATTTTGTGATTAATTCATAATCCATTGCTGGGACTGTGGGTGTGTGTGTTGCTAGGATTATGGGTATGAGTACTACTAGCATTGTGGTTGTAAGTGCCACTGGGTTTATGGGTGTGAGTGCTACACCCAATCTGGGGCAAATAACCTGAATGCATAAGGGACACAGACTTGATCTCTGCTGTCATTGCTGCTACTCTTGCTGTTTTGCTGTTTTCTACTGCCATCAATGGCTGCTTTCTTCTGCATGCCACTCTGCCTTGGAGCCAGCTGCATTTGGACTGAAACTGCCACTAACTATAAGCTAAATAAACCTTTCCTTCTTTCATTTTTGACGTCAGGCATTTTATCCCAGCAATGAGAGAAAAGTAGCCAAGACACGTCTGATGGCTATTCAGTTGTAAAAGGTATTCACTTGAATTTCTGTTAAGCATGGCTGTCTTAACTCTCAGTTGCCACAATCTTATGAACTACTTAAATTCATCTTTTGCAAGAAAACATCCCAGCACTGCAATGACAAACCTGAAATTATACCACAAAGATACTGTAATACAATCAACATAATACTGACAAAAAAAAAAAAAAAAAAAAAAAAAAAAAAAAAAAAAAAAAAAAAAAAAAAAAAAAAAAAAAAAAAAAAAAAAAAAACAGGCCTGAGATCAGTGGAACAGAATAAAAGATGCAGACATAACCCTAAACTCACTCAGCCACTTTTTGTTTGACAAAATATGTTCACTTGAAGAAAGATAGTCTCACTGCTGGAAGAACTGACTCTCTACATGCAGAACACTGAGGCTAACTTCATGTCTACCACCAGGTACTAAACTGAAGTCAAATGGATCAGTAGACCAGGGAGATGGCTGAATGGAATAAGTGCTTCCCTGGGAAGTGCAAGGGCCTGAGTTCAATCCCTGGTTCCGCCAAAACAAAAACAAAAAATGGGTCAATATCTAAATATTAAAACAGAAACACTAATTTTATGGAAGAGAAAATAGGCAGAAATCTTAGAGACATAGATATAGGCAGAGACTTCATGAACAAAGCCCAGACTACAAAGAAAATAATATAAAGAATCAACAAATTGGATCTCATTTTATTAATGTATTGTAAGTGCCACTTTTGCAGAACAAAAATAAAACATAACAAAAGAGTTAATAGACAACCCACAAAGTGGGGAAAAAAAAATTATAGCCAGTTGTCCCTAAGACAAAGAACTTCCATTTACAACATATTAAGAATGAAACATATCAGTTCAAAGATCTAATCCGAGGGCCAACCAAATAGCTCAGCAGATTAAAGCATCTGCAAGTAGGCACAAGGCCTGGGAGTTCAATCCCCATGCCTGTGGTACCCACCCCACCCCTAGGGCACACTGAGACTGCAATTATGACTGGGCATAGTGGCGCACTTCTATAATCTCAGCTCTTGAGAGGCTGTAAACAGGTGGATCACTACTGAATTGGATCTAGTAGTGAGATCCTGAACACCCTGTACACCCTTCCCTAAAATACAAAAAGCAAAGCAAAACAAAGAAAAAATAAAAACAGTACAAAAAACCAATGCAAAACTGGGCATTTGAGATCAATACACACTTCTTGGAAGAAGAACTAAAATGTCAAATAAGTTCATGAAAAGATGTTCAACATCATTGTTCATTTGAGAAATGCAAATTGAAATAATATTGAGATTCAGTCTAACCCTAGAAAGAATGGCTATCCTGAAAATAATCAACCAATAGCACCTGCTGGTAAGGCTGTATGGAGAAAGGAACCCTTCTCTACTGTTGGTTGGATTGTACACTATTGCAACCACTGTGGAAATCAGTATGGAGTTTCCTTATAAAACTAGAATTAGTGGTCCCACTGGACCCAGTTATTCCTCTTCTGGGTATCATCTAAGAATTAAAAAGATCATACCAAGCTATGTAAGTGCACTTATGTTTATAGCAGCACAATTTGTAATAGCTAAATCTTGGAAACAACCCAAATTCCCATCAACTGATTTAAAAAATGTGGGCTTTTTATGCCACTCAGCCATAAAGAAGGATAAGGACTTGCATAGGTAAATGGATGCAACTGGAGACTGACACATAAGTGAAGTAAATCAGACCCAGGCCTGTAAACATTACATTGTCTCAGTAGTGTGAGAAACTGAATGAGTAAATAAGATGCAAAGTGTATAATAGATATAGTGACTTGGATAGAAACTTCAAAAGAAAAGACAATTCGTGAAAGGGAAAGGAAGCAATGGAAAAAGAAAAAGATATCTATGTACACACCAGATAGTTAAGATAGCTATGCAACTAGTTTCTCTTAGTTCATTGAAACAAAGAGTTTGTGCTAATATTACTTGGACAAGGTATCATGCCTATATCCTGTACTCTGAGCAACTACTACAAAATAACAACACACATTGTATTGGCTACCGTAACTCTCTTACTAACCTGCTTTGAAACTTTTACTGTTACTTTTCCCTCTTTAGAATGAAAAATAAAAGCATACAAGCCCCAGCTTGTTCTTGATAGTCAAGTCCATTGCCATATACACTCTCTTCTTGGTGTGGCAATGGTCTCTCACTGGTTCCTACTTTTCCCTTCAAGTGAGCAGCATGAATTTTTGATTCTGAACTGCAGCAGGGACATACCTCTAATTGCTATGGCTTGCCAGGACCTCACAACAATGAAGCAGTATAATTACCACCTGCAGCCAGCCTTCCTCATCTACAGGTTCTCACCTGCAGAGCTTCAAAGCATTAATTGAAAGCATTTAAAGGTGATGATTGGAAGAACCTACATCTCTTCATTCTCTGTTAAATTTTTACTCTGCCATCAAGAAATCTTAGAACCATTTATTGTGAACATCACACTGCCTGTTTAGATGGTCAGTTCAGTACCCTCTGTTCCCTAAAGTGTACTGTGCTACTGTCTACATTTTGAAATCAAAAACTAATAGTACTTCAAACAGCTTGCTGGATTAGGTTGGTGGTTTTGTGGTCTTCTGAAGACACATAAGCTTTGTGCCCTTCACATTGTCCATCTATAAATTGTTTCACAGAATTTATAAGGACAAAAAATAAAGGACACAGAGACAGATGCATGTCTTAGGGTGCCTGTGTTGTGCAGGGCAATGGACAGTTTCAATTGATCTTAGGCTGGTCAGTCACTGCTTCCCAATATGATTATTAAACACATTTACAAATTGGCTTTTATATTTAAAGAAAATTGAAGTTCTGGCAGCTGTACAAAATAAATAAAATAGAAATGAACTCAGTCTAAAAAAAGCAATGAATCATTTATAATATAATGTCAGATGCAGTATTGTTCTAATACTTAACCTATATTGCTGGCCACTGCGGGCCAATGTCCAGACTAGTGTACAGCATGCACTAGACAAATATTTGTTGGGTAAATAATGAATAAAACATACTTATAATGATCCAGCAATCAGTTGAAAGCAAAAATGTCAGAGTGGTCAGCATCTGATTTTGTCCATGTACTCACTCAACTTGAGTTTCATCATTTAAAAATTTACCTAGGGTCCTGTTCACAGCCATAGGAAGACAACTGACCTGAAAAGAGAACAGCACATCCAGACATGGTGATAACCATTACTTCCTTTGATTCTCATGCTGGCAACACAAGCTGTAGAATTTACTTCTACTAGCAGGGAGGTTTGCATTGTCTAGTCATACAGTTAATAGGTAGGAAGCAGAAATTAGAATATAAGTTACTGTGGCACCCAAGTGAGGATTTATTTTACCACACTGAATTTATTTTACCACACTAGATAAATATTTAGGCAATATTTTAACTGAATAAATGTTAATTTCACTCTCCAGTTTAAATTATTTCTTGGGCTCTAAGATCAGTCTGAATAGTAACAGGGTCTCCCTTTCAATAAGAACAGAACTTTGCAGAAAGGTAGATTTACCTTGGAATTATGAGGAAGTGAGAATATAGGTGACAGCTGGTCCATCAGCCTTAAGATAGATGATATTATTTTTGTTCCTGTAATAAATGAATAGCCAAATTGCTGCAGTCCATTTGTGGCCTACCGTTTAGTCAACGAGAAGCAGAGTTGTTACTGGGTAAAAAGTATAGATGAAATTGGTTATGACAGCTTTGAGAAATCTGCACAGACATGAAAGAATGATGGTGAAGAGGCAGGAGAGTGATAATAATTTGAACAGAGACCATAATCATAGCCTGGAATAGAGACCACAGGACCCAGTAAAAGATGTCATAACATGCAAAAATAAGTAGAAAGTTGGAAATCAACTGATGTTTGCTTCTTTGAAGACCTGATAGACTAGTGATGTTGGACAGTTAAGCTCCATTCAAGCATAACACTGCCTGTGGTGCAGTAAGACAGATCAATTATGATTTATTAGGACAGAAGATATATATATATATATATATATATATATATATATATATATATATATAATTTTAGGTGTTTAATTTTAGTTAAGTGAATATACCCCAAACCTAATATTTTTGCATTATCGTGTCTAGCATCTAGATCCAGTCTACTTGGGTTCCAGCCCTAGTTCTATCATTCACTATACTTAGACTTGTGGCATCTGTTTGCACATCTATGAAATAAGGATCATGAACAGTCTCCTGTCTTCCTTAGAGAACTTTAATATGCAAGAGCATTTTAGAACAAGCTCAGCATATAGTACATTCTCAATGAACATTATCACAGCAGGGATGTGTTTCAGTGGTAGAGGGCATTCCCAAGGCTCTAGATTCAATAAATGTTGTTTGAAATGGCAAAAAAATTATAAGAAACATGTTTTTTCTTCTTCTTTTATCTTCATTCTCTATGGTCACAACTCTTGAGAATCTTCCTGAGATAACTTGAATAACTATATTCTTTTTTTAAAACCCTCCTGTCTTCATTCTTCTGCATAGCCTCAGATAATCTATCTTTGTTTCATTTTTTTTTAATAAACTAAGTTATTAAAAAAGGAGTGGGGGAAAACCCTCTCAAAACATCCAGGTAGACTCAATCATCAAAATAGCCCATGAAAATCCCAGGATTTTGACTTTAGAGTGTCTGTACTTCCATTAGTTTTCACATCATACCACTAGATTTGTTCACTCCAGCCCCAGTACTTCAGACAAAACATTATTTATTATACAACTATGTTGTTCTTTTTTCTATTTTATTTAGTTATTCTGTAATATTTTCTCTATGCCAAAAATATGGTGTCTACTATTCCCAAGGTGAATATGTTGTGGTGGGCTTGCCTGTGAAATTAGTTGCTATTTGCAGCATTGTGTCTAGGAAAATGTGCTCTGTAGTCTAAACAAATGACTCAAATAACCACTTTACATGCAGTGTAGAACCTAACATTGCCATACATGATCTTATGTAATACATCAAACTTTTTTGCAGTGGTGATTTTCACATTGCAGTTAATAATTGAAGCCTTAGAATTTTGAAATAACTCAGTAGCTAGTAGGACAGAAGGACCCTGAACATATTTCTGCTTATATGTAGTCCTGATGCTGTGTTTATATGATTTCCACAGCATAGTTAGCCCCTGCCACACACACCTATTTAATCAGACCGTGACTATTTATACAAAAAAGACAGCCCAGCTGTTGATGATAACAGTGAGCAAGATTACACATTGGTCAGGACTCAGTATGTGCCAGACATTATCTCAAATACATGCTCCTTTGTAAGTTTCATGAGAGATTGGTCTTATCCTCATTCACAAAGGGACAAAGCAAAGTTCGTAAAGGGAAAATTTTGTCAGCGGCCAGGCCACAGGGATTTCAGATTCAGAAGTTTTGGCTTGCAAATTCTCTGCTCCTGGCCACTTCCACATACTACCTCTGCTTCCCGGGTGCCTTGCTGAAGTCATGGGTGTGGAGGTGGAAGCCAGGCTGGGCCTCGCACTCCACTGATCAGAAAGATAACACCTACTGAGGAACGTTAGACCTGAGCAAAGAAGACTCAGGATTCCTAAAGCATTGGAAACCAGGGACATGACCCGGAGTCTTGGAGAAAATAATAGAAAATCAGATATGGGTCCCTGAGTTGGCTTTTGCTTTCTGGTTGTGAACAGAGGAAGAACTGATTTGACATCAAAGGTTACTGTTCTGCAGTCTTTTCATGAATCCTCATGAAGATAATTTATTACAAGTGAGCCTTTGCAACTCATTAATTGTCTTGAAACTTAATGGCATTGTGCCAACTGTAAGCTCCTCTTTCAATCTCTGAAGAATTTTACTCCATATAAATATTGGATTAATATTGTTTTGTATGCAGTTTGTTCATGCATTTGGAGATGGGAGATGTTGCTAATGGTTGCGATGAAATGATGTTTTGCAGAAACATTCAAAGATCCATGTAAGATTTTAATGATTTTATGCAAGCTGCTGCCATAAGCAAAGATTTTTAAGTAGTCCTGATTTCTAGGTAATAAGAGATTTTTGCTCCAGACTTTATTTTTCACTGATTTTTCTCTCAATAATGCTTGTCCTGGTATACAAGAGCCCTCCAACTTAGTTAATATCTCTCAAAATTACTTTTAGGAGGAGGAGCTCCAGAATGGAAGTTTTTAAGCTTCCCTCCTGAACTGGTAGAAATGAAGCTACTGGAATGTCCTGAGATGCATTCATCCTGGGGAAGTTCTGATTGGTTTAATTTAAAAAGAAGCTTCTCCAGGTCCACTGGTCACCTTTACATAATCTATTTTAATGGGCACCTTAATCAGTGCTACCAGTCCCCACATCACAAAACATAGACAGGCCCTAAACTTTTCCTCATTTCATTGCCAAATTAATGTCAGATATTTTCAAAATAAACATCTGCTTATGCTATTTGCCTGCTTAAATCATTTCAGTAAACTCCTGCTATTCATAGAGAAAGCCTCAAGTGTTTATTTTAATCTTTTTGACCTTTTACAGCTTGTCCTAATCTCAATCTCTGTCTCTTGTTCCCACTTCCGCCCCAAGTTCCCATGGCATGTTCTTTTCACCTGTTGTTCCAGCTCCTTAGACCATCCTTTCCACTTCTGTCCCCACCACAAGTGGCTTTGACCCTTCAAATATCAGAGCTCTACTATAGTCTGTCATAATATTCTGTGCTTCTTTGAACACACATTGAAGAATAATTAATAATGATTTGCTAATAATTACATTATGATTATGACTCTTACCTCTGCTGGAATGTGAGAACAGGGGCTGCTTCCCTCCATGCCTATAATATAGCAAATGACAAATATGCAAGAAGCATTGTTGGTAAAAATCAAATGTTTTATGAATTAGAATGTCATATCATAAGGCATTTGAAGGATTTCTTGCATAGAGTAATTGATACGAATGCATTGCTTACAGTACCTACTTTAGCTACTGTTATCACTGATACTGTTTGTACTTTCCATTTATTACTGCATGTTGATGAAAAAATGCCTCAGACTGTGATAAAGGGCCTTCGGTTTCAGTGACAGCTCTGTAAGTGTTCTTTGCAAAGTCCTCTAATCTCTCTGGGCTTTTGGCTTCTCATCTTCAGAGGCAGTTTTAAATTTTATGTTAATTTCAATTTTATTTTAAAAATCCCTAGAAGCACAGATTCCCTTTGAAGCCAAAATAAAGTGGAAAGAGAAGCAGCTCACTAATAAAGAAATCAGTGATTTTTTTCAGTTTTTCAGGCTTTGTTTCTAAAGTGCTCTCCACATGCAAGGTGACTTGATTTCTGAGACAAATGCTTCTGAGTTCTACACACCCATGCCATCATTAAGTCTTTCTCCTTATCAAGGCCTTTTTTGCTACCTGATGGCTCTATGTGTGGGTTTCATCTTTTCTTTCTGGCTTCTGTACCATTAGAAGTCTGCAGAAGGAAAGCTGTATATTGCCTTTCTTGCTGGTTGGGGCTGGGGTACCACACACAGCTCTGCGTGAGATTTGCCTGGACTTGCTCTCATTGCACCACTGTAACTTGTGGAGAGGCCCACTCTAGGACCCTGGGAGCTCCTGATGGACTCTCACTGGCTGGAATGGAAAAAGAGAATACCTGCTCTGTGTGGAAGATCGTTGGCCATTAATTGGGAAGCCTGTGCCAGTGGCCCAGAATCCAGAATCCTTGCTTCCTCTGTGACAAGGAGGGGGCTGAACAGTGACCCAGGACTGTTGCTGCAGAAGGGAGAAGTATCGATCTTTAAAATACCAGCTACCCAGTGAATTGCACCCAGATCCTAGACAGTTTCTAGAAATCAAATATGCTTGTGTCAGGAAGCTGGCACTATGCAAACTAGACAATGTATTATTTATTTTGTTTGTTAAACCTGAGCAACCAAAGAGTAGCCCATGAACTAACAGGATTTATGGCCTGTGACAACAAAAGCAGGTATCTCTGGGACATTTGAATTTTTAACCTGACTTCAGGAATGTTCTTATTTGTTAAAGACATCTTAGAATCTTTGAAGGTTTTTGCCTAGGAATTTCCCAGAGCCAGGAAGAAAGAAAGAAAGAAAGAGAGAGAGAGAGACAGAGGGAGAGAGAGAGAGAGAGAGAGAGAGAGAGAGAGAGAGAGAGAGAGAAAGAGAGAGAGAAGAAAGGAAGAAGGAAGCTAAGAATGAAAGAATGAAAGAAAGAAAGAAAGAAAGAAAGAAAGAAAGAAAGAAAGAAAGAAAGAAAGAAAGAAAAGAAAAGAAAGGGAATCCAGTTTCTTAGAGCTATCACTGTACTTTTATCTTCTCTTATTAAATTTTTCAGTATTTTTTTTTATTCCGAAAGACTTATTTTCAAGACTAGTTTCATTAAGGCTCTAAAATGCAGGTGGTGTTTCTTGCGGCAGTTGCCATAATATTGGAAGACTTCTGTGAATCTGTGTAAATGCATTGGTGTGTTAGTGTGTATACATAGACATATATTTATATTTATAGCTACTTTTGTATATATACGTGAATACAGTACCACCTTTGTGTGTGTCTCAATTCAGGGGGATCTAGCTAATAGGCAGGCTACAACTTTATCATCATTTCTAACAAAGAGAAAGAGGACAGTGGTTGCAGGGATGAATCCAACTATAAGAATAAGTTACGAGGAGATGGGTCAACTTTTTAACTTTTTAACCAAAAGAACATGATTCGTCTGATCTTGTTGCCTGTGAAGGTCTAATCTAAAAGGTAATGGTTGGTCAAGGGTCCTTGGAGTCACTAACTTTGAAACTAAATTTGTTAATTTATTAATATGTTGAGAAGAAGAACATAGGTGGGTATTGGATATCGAGACAACATAAGGGAGACAGACCTGCACAGCAGTGGTGATAGGGTTCTCCTGGACCTTAGTGTTACTACCTAGCGAGTCATGTTTATCTCAGGTATGCTTTTCTAGCTTTTGGCAAATGAAGAAGGGCAGATGGCCAGACACTATGTACTAATTGGTGCAGAGGATCAAAGTAAAATTCCCCTTAGCCTGCAGAAATCCATAGTTTCCTACAATATAAAGTTGGTAACAGAACAACTAATGTCAATTGATTAGTAGAGAAAAACCATTAATAAGTGCACAGTCTTAGTCAAGATTGGCTCAGTGACATGTGGAGATGGGATCTAAAGTCAGTGATGTTAGTAATTAGGGAGGACCGTGCACAAAGAGACTGTAGCCACACACACAAATGCCTACATACAACACACGCAGGGAGTCTGTTTGGCTCTTATTGGAGGATTCAGTTCCATATTCTGGTCATGCATCTTACCTCCTTTGAATATAGCAAAAGGCTGCAAGGAGGTCAGTGAAGAATTACGATTAATTTTTATTTTTTAATGACTCCCTTATTTTTTTTTTTTTTTGTCTTTTTGAGACAGGGTCTCACTATGCAGTTCAGGCTGGCCTTAAACTCACTTTGTAGCTCAGGCTGGTCAGTCTTGAACTCACAACAATCCTCCTGCCTCAGCCTCCTGAGTGCTGGGATTACAGGCATGCACCACCACGCAACTCCATCCAAAGTGAATCAGTTGCAGTGGTCCACAGGAGTAATCATTCTTGAAGTCTACTCATGAGTGTATTATCCAATTAGAGCAATCTGTAGGTTAGAAGGGACATGAAGCTTTAGTAGAAGATTAAGAAGTCTAAGGATCCCAAGTTAGAAGAAAGAGAGGCTCATGAACTGGTAAAGCAGGACGAGCTACTGCAGTGCATGTCCCTGGAGAAGGTTCATGGATTGTCACGAACATGATGGGTTGCCTGGGTTCCACAATCTTTTCTTGATGATTTATTTAAGCTTTTTTAATCAAATAGACTATGTGGAGAATTCTAGCAGTGAATGACCTGGGGTCACACAGCTTTCCTCAGCAGTTTTCTGTGGAATATAGTAGTTCCATAAATAAATATCCCAATCTCTTTAAAAATAATTGAGGAAGATGGGGCCATTTAGAGGGACAGTGATCCTGTGTCATTGTCACGAGTATGCACAACTCAATTTTGAACTCTCAGTTCTTGACATCTCTTCCTCAGCACTCCCCACCACCAAGCATGCAGTGTTACACCCTGTATCTCTTTGGGACCCATCTGCCCTGCTGGCAAACAACGAAGACAAGAGACTGCTGATTCAGGGTCTGGGCCCAAGGCCAAAGTTAGTTCCATTTCAACATGAGTCACAGCTGGTCCCCAGCACAGAGCAGACTAATGCTAGTTTTTGTTTGCTGTCACCTGGCTGTGGCACTCTGGTTTTGGTAAAGAAGTTGCAGGTAGCAGACCTTGCTGTGATGAGAATCTGACAGGGACCAGTTAGAGGGGAAAGCAAAAGTGCCCAAGTGTCTGCCTTAGTTTGAAGAATCTTTTCAGGATGTCCTGTCCATAAATTTCCATTTCTAAATTTTGTGATTTATTCTTGCTTATAATTCCAGCAGCGAGAGTAGCTGCTGACACAATGAATGACTGTGTGGGAATTAATGAGTGTTGTATAGTGCTAAAGCTTGTCTTAAGCCTAAGGCAGACTTCAGAGAACTTGTCTATAAAAAATATCTCAGGTTTCTTAACTTTTTATTTATCTTTTTTTAAAATAGCAGCTCTCCCCAGCTTTACTGTCTGCCTCTTTCTTCACTTAACATTCTCTTTGCCTGAGCTGTATATCCATGTACTCTCCTCTCTTAGTACAATGTCCTTGTCCCATGCAACTCTTCTTTTCTGCTCTGACTCCAACTCACATGTCGAAGTTCCTCCATCCGCAAAGACAAGAACAGAACAGGACCTCATGTAGTCCAGTAGTGTGTTCTCCATTTAGTTCTTTCTGAGCAGTTCCCACAGTTAATTATGCTGCCATGAACAGCTTACAGTGAGAACCTTGAGTTGTTTGCCATTCTACCCCCAGACCTAGAACCACATTTGCAGTCAGATGTGTGCCATGAGTATCAGGCAAAAGATGGAGGATACCCCAGTGAGCTGCTGGATGATTGACAACTGTGGCCAAAGTCACAGAACAAAGCCCAGGCCTGTCTTGGAAGTCTGCCATTGACTAGAGAGGACAAAGCCACAATAAAGGAGGACCCAGACAAACAAAAACTACCTCGTTCCACAAATTTGTTTCACTTATATTTCATTTATTTTCCCCAGTTATTTTCCATTCTGTTCTCAATGTACTAACCCAGATTAATTTTCAGAAACCAATATTAAAAGTGGTAAGGTTTACCAGATGCACTGTAGAATTTCTAATTATTTCAGAATTTTCTGTGCAATCCCCCTTTTATCTCCTTGTTTTCTGCTGAAGACTTTTGCACACAGGCAGTAATGAAGGCAGCAGTGAACTCTTTCTGACAGAGGCAGGGGTTTCCAGCAGTGCTTATAGAACGGTGGGCCCCTCCCTAGGAGGAAAGCCTGCTCAGCTGGTGCTCCCGGGGAGCCATCTTGCTCTCCAGCCTGAGGAGGTTCCTGAAGGCAGAAAGTTCTCAGAGGTGCTGAGCCTCAGGAGCAGTGCAGTGCCTCACGCATCCCTGAAGTGCGGGAGGCATGTGAGCAGGTGGCCACAGGTGTGCGCTACACGCAGTGCCAGGACACACAGCCCAGGGTAATCACCATATGTGCTTGTTTTAAAAACTTCTTAGGAAGAGGTTGTAGATTTGAAATTTTTTTCTCGTGGTAATTAATTTCTGACAGGAAAGTACTTTAAAAAAAAGACCAACTTTCTCATGGACAGGAATACTGTGGGTATTGGAATTTTTAAAATAAAATGCAAGCATCAGAATAAGTGGCACCTTGGACTGTAAGCCCCCAACTGTGCTACAAACACACTGATTGTGTTTCCATGATAAGTGGGGCATCCGTGATTTATTGGGGCTTTGGGTCAAATAGGCTGAGGTTCTACCCACTCAGTAGTTACACAACATTAAACTTTGGAAGTTGCCTCCTCATATATGTGTGAGGTTAATAGCACTGGCCACATGGCTGGTGTTGTGAATTGTGACAGTTCTGAGGTGCACAGGAAATGTACAATTACAGTAATTTGTATTGTTGTGTGGATTATTGTGGTGTGCTACTAGAAGAAGTGGACCCAGAATTGGAATTTGAGGAGGATCTCTTTGGACATCTTGCTCACGAGCAATGTAACAAGCTGTAGAGAAGGATAAGAAAGCTGAGAAAGGTGTAGGTGGGAGCAGGAGAAGGGCCAGGATAGCGTGGTGGCCCTGGTGCTCTCTCTACACTTCAGTCAAGGAGAAGGGCCCCAGGCCTCCTTGTTTTCCCACCACCAGGATCTACCCTAGGACCCAGGCCACAGAACTTTTCAAAGGGCCTAGGTTGGCTTCACCCTGCGGAAAAGTCTCACCTAATTTCTTCGTCAGGTCTGTGCTGCCCTCACACAGCGCTGTCTCTCTTTGGAAACCTCCCCACCACTTCTGAAGTGCATGTTAAAGGTTCTCATTCAGGCCGCCGGGAGCCACCATATTCTTCGCTGACTGGGAGAATTGTCACGTTGTTCTCAGGGTGTCTCTTCTCCTGCAGCGGGTCACCTCCCTGTAGCTTCCAGTGCAGGGCAGCTGTTGGAATGTCTCAGACTTAGCACAGTGAGGAATTTTTCCCTCTCCCTTCTGAGCTAGGTCTGTGCGGTGGCAAGCAAAGGTGAAGAAAGGGAAGGATGCCAGCTGGATATGAAAAGGCCTAAGAGCCTTTCTTCTAAAAGGTTTCATTTGTTCCAGGAACATCAGCATCTTCTACTGATTCTCTTCACCTAGGCTGCAGAGAAAAAGAAAGATCTCAGAGGATCTCATGGGAGACATGTATGGGCCAGGCCTGAAGACAAAATGAAATAGTCCCTTCTGAGAGTCCATTTGGTCAAAATGTGTCAGGTAGCCCTCGCTTGACTACAAGAGGAAATACTACAATGAAGCCATGTGTTCAGCAGGGCAAAAGAAAAAAAAAACAAAGAAAAAGAAAAGAACAGAGTTTGATGAATCTTTGTCATATTATTTGAAGGCATATCTTTGTTCCTATATATTTGATACCTTACACAATGGATTCTATCATTTTTCTGTTAGAAATGTATCAGTACTGGGACCAGGGAGATAGCTCAGTAGAATAAGTGCTTCCCTAGCAAGTGCAAGGGCCTGAGTTCAATCCCTGGTTCTGCCAAAGAAAAAGAAAGAAAGAAAGAAAGAAAGAAAGAAAGAAAGAAAGAAAGAAAGAAAGAAAGAAAGAAAGAAAGAAAGAAAGAAAAAGTCAGTCAATACTAATAAAACATAAGCAGTCTAGTGTTAGAAGCCAAGCACTATTTGCCATCTGTCTGCCTCTATAGATGTGGTCTTCATGACTAGTGAATACTGATTTCAAGATCATAACATCTGACACCCCTCACAGTCATCTCCTGCTGTTCTCCCTGCTGTTTCAAATTCCAAAGATGCACATGCTTCCCAGAGCCAACACCATTGTTCTCTCCCAGGTGTCATCCTGCCCCCTCATGCGTGTTCAGCAAAAACCCTTGTTCGGCGCCCAGGTCCTCTTCCTGTGTTATTTTTGTTCATTGCACTTATCACAGCCAGCTAGACTATGGGCTACCCTACTTGAATATATACCTATGAATTCTAGGAATTTTGATTTTTCTAACATATGCACCCAGAACAGTTTCTGGTATATTGTAGCTGTGTCAGTATTTTTTAATGCGTGCCTAGCTTTTGCTGTAGCACAGTGATTTGTGTCTTGCCATTGTGAAAATGACAGACGTTAACAATTGAATGTAAAAATATCTCAGAATTATTTGGCAACTAGCTGTAGAAATGAGGGAGAAAAAAAGATGAGACTTATTAGTAAGCAGTGATGGTGCTTTGACTCAGAGACTCAGGGAAAAATGTTATTGTTCCAAAAGGTCATGTCTAAAACCTCCAGGGAATGTTTAGAAGGTGTTTCAGTGTTTCTTCCTAGAATACTGATTTTGATGCGATCCACTCAGTAAAATAAAGCTTGACTCAACTGTGGAGCTGACTAAACCCAAAATGAGTACTTAAGCCATTTCAATGTTGTCTTATCAGGAAGGTTATTTAGTGAAGGAGGCATTTGGATGGTGGCAATTCTCTCACAGAATTGAGTCTGGAAAGCATGTCTCTATTTGGTTATTCAAGGATACACTTGTCATGCAGAGTACATTTGATGAAAGCCTTATCTCTAAAACTCAGCTTCTGAAAGAAGAAACAAAGCTACACACAAGAGTGCGACACAATCGCCCACCGCATCTGTTTGGTGACTTCTTGCATAATAGTCAGCCTAGAATGTTGGGCTCAGGTCATGCAAAGCACAGGCTTTGCCGAGGACATAGAGATGAAGGACATGGAGCCTGTAGTCCAGGCACAGATACTTTACTGAGAGGGCAGAGTCTCTGTGGGGCTTTCTGCAAAGCATATCAAGCACACTCTGCATCACTGCTGTCCCATTCTCTCCTTCCGCAGCTCCATCGCAGCCCTGGGCTCCCACCAAGATCTGACTAGCTCAGAACTCTGCTGTTTCTACTCAGCCTCCTCAGAGGTGAAGACTTTTGCCCAAAGCTTTTCAACTATTAAATAGGTTATACAGAAAAATCGCTCAAATGTTTTGATTCCTCCTGCAGTGATCTTCCCACCAGCATTTTGGGTCTGTGTGAACAGACAGGAGGTCAGTTTGGTGGAATAGAATCTACTTACTCAACATCTCTTCAACTTATATTCTTTCTTCTAATGTTTCTTCTTTCAGTTTTCATTTTACAGATGTGTCTAATAATAGGACATAGACTAGATTTATCATTAATCTGTTTTGTTAACATTCATGTGTATCTTCTATCACTTACAGTTTTCTATTCCTCACATCTGTATTTCTGTAATAGCAGTCTGTATTTTCTTCTTCACAAGTGATGCATTAGGTTTCAACACTGAATAGAAATATCCTCATAGTCTAATGTTCCTATTTTATAATGTTGATTGCTTACCTCCCAAGTGAGAATGGTGTCAAAATTTAGAAGCATAGTTCTATTTTCTCTGTAAGTGGCCTCATAAGTGCAAATAAAAATATGAAGTATTTTGTATTAACAGCAGTAATAGCTAACACAGTCTCAACTTACCCTTTTCTAAACATGAATTAATTCACTTTATCCTCAAATAACTTCATTAGGAAAGCACTATTATTTATCTACAGTTTAAAAGTTTGAGGTATAGGGACAATGTCCAGAGTTGGCCATTGTACCCTGTAATTTCAGTACTTGGGAGGCTGAGGCAGGAGGATCATTGCAAGTTTGAGGCCATCACAGGGTACCAAGTGAATCCAAGGTCAGTCTGATCAATTAGTTGTAAACACCACTGTGCTCGGACCAGCTTCAAGGCCAGTCAGAATTGCATAATGAAACCTTGTCTCAAAAAGACAGAAAATAAGAATAACAGCAAAAAACAAAATAAGAACCAGTGTCCAGCACACTGTTAAATATTATTATAAACATTTTATGTCATCTTTGTGTTTTAGCTCTCTATGATAACAAACACCTACAGAACTTCAGGTATTACTAAAGCAAATGTTTATTTTTCTGCTTATGTTTTTCTTAATGTTCTCATTCTGGCTGGGTGTTCAGCTAAGCCTCTGATTCCTAGTCTTCTCATTTAAGAACTCCAACTACAAAAGTGTCTCCCTCTGAGACATGCCATATTCATGGTGGAAAATAACAGCAAAATAACTGGCAGAAACCTATGGTACTTCTAGATTCTGCCAAGAAACAACATATGACATTCATAGCTATTTATAGTCCATTAGGACCAGTTGGTGAGGCAGGGATCTATAACCTCCTCAGGCAAAGAGCAGTGGAGGGATATTAATAATTGAAGTCAAAATGCAGTCTATGACAACATCAAAACTCAGCAACTTCACCTTATTCTATGTAAGATGTTGGCTAAGAAGAAATTGTATGATTAAAAAATGAAAAGAGAGTTTGAAAGAAGTATAGTGTCAGAATCTATTTGGGAGTCAATTTCAATTTTCTGAGCATATTTGGGTCCCTCTTTCTATACCTACTTTCTTTCTGGGTTGGTTTTCTGGTCTTTGTTCTATGTATTATTTATTTGAACTCTAGATATAATGTTGAAAACCTGGGGCCTTTGTCACATGTTACATACAGTATGTGGTAATTAGGAATTGAATTATAAATATGAAAAAATAGTTTATGTTACCCCCCCTAATTGATGTCCTGACCTCCTCTTCCAAAGTGCTACAAACATTTGTCAAAGTCTTTTGTTAATTATAATTGCACTTGCTAACACAGAGTCAGTTGTCATTTTCATTATGTTCTTAGCTTTGTGATTAAGCCATTTGAAATAGGTGGAATTTGTACTTGTAGTGGGTAAACAATTTCAGGCTGGGTTTTCTGTTTTTGATAAAGAAAGCTGGGGGGGCTTAGAATTGGAAACATTTTGAAAAGGAATTATAAAAATATCAATGGCATTTATAGCTAACACTTTACAGGAAATTATGATTATGCATGGTAGTTATACAAAGAGTAACAGTGATCATTTGAAAGTTTTAAGAAAATATTTCCAGGGACCAGGGAGATGGCTCAGTGGAATAAGTGCTTCCCTTGCAAATGCAAGGTCCTGAGTTCAATCCCTGGTTCTGCAAAAAAAAAAAAAAAAAGAAAAAAAAATATTTCCTAGAAATTTGGTTGCTACTTTTCTTCACTTGCAAGGAGGGCTCTTAAGGAATAAAAGAGGCTTTGTTACTTTGTCTACAACTTCACCTTTAGATTAAGTATCTGAATTCTAGTTGCCAGCAGAGGAGACCTAGGGCTTCAGACCAGAAGTCCTGAAATCACAGCTTGGCCACAGGAATTTCTGATCTGGAAGCAAAACATTCCCAATGCTTTCAGAACTAAGACAGCAAAGCAAAATAGGAAGCATGGAATCTTCTGGATGAAGAATGTTTTTGGGTGCCAGCATGAACTTAAGAACTTGGCATAAGAACCTAGAGCTTAAAGAACCTCAGGATCCTATAATCAGGCTCAGTAATGAGCAGAGTGGCAATAGGGTTGACATCCAACCAGTCTATTTTGAGAGTAGAGGTAGCATAAGTATACTGGGTAAATGATCATTAAGTCATGACTGTCCTCGACAGGCCAGAGATGTACTCACTCTAGAGATGGGAAGAAGAGGCAATAAATGAGAGCATTTTGTGGTTTTGCCCTGATTATTTCAGCATTTATTCAACATACATTTACCGCTCTCTGTGTGTACCCTGGAGGAACAGTGATCCATGCAACATAGTGCCTGCCTTTTAGGATGTCCTGCTGAAAACGATGTTCTGCTGGAGTTATCTCCAATTTGTTTGAGATAACCACAATGGCTTCTTTTTGTACTCTGAGGATGAAATCTCTGAAAGAGGTGAAGGTGAGCCTGCCCAGAGTAGATGATTTCTACAGCAATATTCAGGATGGAGAATAAGGTGGAGCCTAGACAAAACCACTTCTGGAGAGAAACACAGACAATGGGTTAGATCTTGAATGTGGTCTTGTTGGCTAGGAGGTTGGGAGTAGGTGGTGATGCTGTTATTTACTCTCAGGGCTAGATCTTAGGGGACTGTTTCAGGGAGTGTTGTCAAGCTTAGTCCCTATCCAGACGGATCTGACTAAGGCCTCCCCAACCATGTTTTTTCAAAAGTTACTGGTTTGAAAAAGACGCCTAGGAGCAGATGATTCTGAGAACTGGTCCTGCAGCAATGCCATTTGAATGGATGTTATGGAGGCAAAGAGGAGGCTGGAGGAGAACGTGGCCCTGACTCCATGTGTCCATAGCCCATATGTCCCACTTAGTCCTCTATCGTGAGCTGACATTTTCTAAATTAGAGGACATGGGCAAGAAGAACGTTAAAGTCCAAACACAAATGGGGTGAAATGTATTTAAGTTTGACAGCAGTCCCTCTGTCTTTAACTCCAATTCAGTATGTTAGTGTCTTAAGGAAACTTGAGAGGACAGATGTCTGTATTCACATCACATGATCAACAGATACATTTAAATTGAGCATCTTTGATGGTCAAGTGCTAGGTTAAGTGTTTTCTAGATTCTGGAAAATTAATTAGGGCATGGCTTGTGTTCTTTCTCTGTTTGCCTTCCCAAGGGCTCCTCCCACCACTCTTCACACACACACACACACACACACACACACACACACACACACACACACACACATGTACTCATATAAGTACATTATTTAAACTGTGAGCTCCTCTTGTGGTAGGATCAGGCCTTGCTTTTGTACTCCTGGCATATACTTTGGTCTCAGTCTACAGTGAATTATTATTCTTTTATTTTTTTTTAAATACAGGGTCTTGCTATGCAATTCAGACTTGTAGTGATCCTTCTGTCTCGGTTCCCTAGCACTGAGGTTACAGGTGTGTGCCATCATGCCCAGTTTCAGGGCTAGCACAACGTGACTGGGGTTCTAAGGTCAGCTGGGCCTGAGGCACCGCAGTTGGAATCCATGTTGCCAGGCAGACCCTTAGACCACCATACTGTCTCCCCAGCCCTACAGTGAATTATTAAGTTGTAATAAAATTTCTACTTATAAAGCATACATAGTAGTAATTAACATTGTTATGGCACTGTATAGTTTTAAGAGCTATTTATCATATTATATCCATAATCTCCAGAGAGGTGAGTGGCAGTTATAGTTTAACTTTACACATGAAGAAGCTGAGGTGAAGACAATGGGTGAGCACCCAAATTGGAGCTAGGGCTCAGGGCTTCTAACTCTCAGATTCATCTTTCCTCAGCTGCATGATTGTGCTACACTTGTGACTTGAGACCTCCTCTCCTCCTACAAAGTAAATGTAAGAGGAGATGCTCCCAGAAGAGAAAGATAAGACCAGTTTTATTCAAAAGCTCTTAAACTAAGAAACTGTCTCATGACATCATTCTACCATGTGTTCAAAAAATTTATCCCTTAGGATATACCTAGGAACAAGCATCATGTCTTGGCAATGTTTCCTATAAGCAGAAAATGTAAGTGTTGCTACTACAGTAAGTTAGTAGGAACATACATAGATGGTTTGTGATCCATCTACAGACCCTAGGAAATATTTCTGAGTAACTTTAATTAATCATCTCTGCATGAATTGAATTAGACTCCCCCACTCCCACATCAAACTGCAGTGTATTCTTTGTAACACTGTACAACTTCAGGTTAATTTGAGTCTTTCAGGCCAGAGAAGTTATTTATAACATGCAGTGAAACATTTTGTGGCCCTAATTTCACTAAATCTTAGATTCAGGAAGTAACAGTAAGAAGCGGGCCGACAGTCACCTTGCCCTTGTCAGGGGGGCGAGTCCTGCATCTGTGGTTTAGTTTCCATTGCTTGGGCCAGTGTGTGTATTTATATAGCTCTTCATATTCAATACTGCTGATGAGTGTGGCTTTCAATGTGAAAAAAGCATATGTCAGAAGGCTAATGTGGGATGTAGATTACCTTCTCATACAGCGTGTTCCATTTGAATATAGTTCAAAATAAAGAATATTTCCTTTAGGCTTCAACAAAAGCTCCCCTCTGCTGGCCTGCCTCAGGTTCTCACATTTGTACCGTGGATCAGGTTGGTCTGTTTATCATGTTTTTCTATAGCTCTACTTAAGAGAGAACAAGCTTCCGGATGGCATCTGGAGAGAAGGCAAACCCAGTTGGAGAAAAGGTGGCTAAGAATAACAAATACTATAGGACAATAGGTGTTTTGCCAAAGAAAGGGGGTTCGAAGCTGCCCAGTGTAACATAGAAGTTATGAGGTAAAATCTAGGATCCTGGGATCTGAGAATGATGTATATAGTGAGGAATTTAATTGTTTCCAATTCAGGTCTGGCTTTTGTCCATGAAGTTCCTGGCAGGCGATATCTAGGTGCTTGCAAGGTAAAGTCTGATTGAAAAATCTTTCTTTGCCTGGAGCTCTGACTATTGATAGTCCAATAATATGATTTAAGGTGGGGGATTTGGAGCATATCTACAAAAGTGAAGAGATGTTGTAACCAGACCTTTATGAGTAACGAGGTACCTTAAGAGCACATCTTTCTTATCCCAGAGCAAATTGAAAACAATTTTGGAAAGCCTTCTGGAAGACCCCATGGGGGACAGTTGCTACACAGACTTATCTCTTTCCCTTACATTATACGAAACTAAGTCAAATAACTACTCAGTTTCCAAGAAGATGGAACTGTTGTCTTCATCTTAGATGGGTTGTTTCCCAATTAAAAATAGACAAAAGGGGGCTGGGGAGGTAGTTCTGTGGTCTAAGTGCCTGCCTGTGAAGCCCAAGGACCCAGGTTTGATCCCTGGTACTGCGTACTGTGCCACTGTGATGGCCAATGAAACTGGGCATGGTGGTGCATGACTGTAATCCCAGTGTTGGGGAGACCAAGACAGGAGGATCACTATAAGTCTAAGCTCCATAGCGAGATCCTGTACCAAATATTTAAAAAAAAGGAACAAGGGTATGAATGTCTACTGGAAAGTAATTAGTGCCCTCTACGCCAGTATCTGGACAATAAACTATCCCATTAAATTTTGGCTGGAAATAGCCTTGAGACCAGATCCTGAAATTGCACCCAGCCTGACACGTAGACCGTGTAACTGACTTCAGTGGAGATGCTAAGGCGCCAGGAGCTAGCTCAGCCCTGATGGGCAGAAGTACTCAGCCCTTCACTGAGGCTTTTCATTAGCCACCTTTCTATCAAAGCCTACTATTCACTGTATCTTTCCTAGCTAGCACATTTCAAGTTGAGCACAGCAAACTGCAATTTCTCTGAAACATCCTTACTGTGCAATATCCCAATTGTGACTATTCTTGTCATTAGGTTAAAATGGTGTTGGGGATCATGATAAAGTTGGCAAAGATGACCAGAGTCTCGTGGGGACAGGGACCACTGCCCTGAGTCAGTCTTCCCACCTCTGTAGTAGCTGCTGCAGCTCTCACCTGCTACATGATTTGGGGGAAGTCTTCTTATTCTCTTCAGTCCTCATTTTGTCAATTGCAAAACACAGGGTTAGCGATGTGGTCAATTTTTGATCACTGTAACAAAGTATCTGGCACCCATAATTTAAAAAGAAGTGTTTGGTCTGACTCTGCTTTCATTTGGTTTAGCTTCTGGCTCTCTGGCTCTAAGTTGGAATGGGTGTGGCCACAATGTGCATCAGGGGACAGGGTCACAGCATGTGGTGATCAGAAGCAGAACAAGAGGGGAAGGGCTGAGGACAAAAGGCCCACATGTCTTCCCTCATGATCCACCTCGCACCAGGCCCCTTTCTACACAGCGTGTTCAGCAGTGGCTCAGTCTACAGATGACTGTAGCATCACAGGATCTGCATACCCTGCAGTAGTCACGTATGTGAATCAGTGAGATGTTTGAAGGCCATTCAAAAGCTCAGCCATCACAGGCATATCTTGTATGGAGTTTGATGCTCTGTAAATTGCAACTCTTATAAGCTAAAATCATTAGTTTGGGCTGATATTGACATAATAAACTGAGGTACAAACAGAAACAGACATAAAAGGAGCTCATTAACATAGTTTGATTGTAAATTGCATTCTTAGTATTGGAATGCCTTACATCCACTCCTTACATCCATTTTTTGAAGGACATAATCGTATTTCCATTTAACACATGAGGATATTGAAGGCTTCATAGTGTGGTGATGTTTTCCAGGTAACTGCACTGCACAGTGCTCTGAGACTTGGACTCAGTGTGGTTATTTCTATGTTGTTCAAATTTAAATGCATTGTCTGTATGAATTTTCAAAGTTTCATATGTTTTGCTGATTCACATTTTTATGTACTCTACTGATTGGCTATTTTTGAAAAAGAAATCTTGGGGTGTTTATTTCTCCTCCTAGGTTTGAGCAGACAGAATGGATGTCATGCCAGAACAGATACTGGATACACTTCCAAATACTTTAGAAGAATCATATTGGCTATGCACACAATGCCTTTCGCTGCTACTGCTAGAGACAAGGAGGTACCTGATCAGGACTCCGCCTGTTGATGCAGGCCATGTGGAATAATCTCTTTTTATGAAACTGCATTTGTTTCTATGCAGAGCTTGTGCACCAGTGCGCTGCTCTGCAACAGTGCCTGTGTGATTGCCTTTTCTTTCTCCTGTGTGTGGTAAATGCTGACCTGAGGTAGCCAGTCTTTTCTTTGCCTGTTTCTAAGTCATGAATAAATTAGTTATGCTTTCTACTCTGAAGTTCAGAGTCATATTCTACTGGAATGTTGATGATTTTAGTCAGTGTAAATGAACTGGAAGAATGACATTCCGAAGATTTGAATAGTGGCTAATGAAGCATTTGCATGGGTAGGTGGAGAGGCCCCCTGATAGACAAAGAGGCCCCCTGATAGACGAAGAGGAGCATTTGCATAGGTTCTTGTCATTTGCAGGGTTTGCACATGTCTACTTCTCATAAAAACCTGCTAAAGCAAAGTAAATTTTTTTTTGTCGTCAATGTTACAGATGATAAAAAAGAGACTTAAAGAGATTCTGATCTACTGAATGTCTCAGTGTAAGTTGATCAAACTGATCCCAAGCCCTGGAGCTCTGTCTTCTGGGCATCTTTCCTTTTCTACATTGGGGTTCTTTGCTTTCAGTGTTCCTCTTCTCTGTGGCTTAGCTTCTTGTTTATTATTTTTTATTTCTTCCCCTTAGAAAATGGCATGCAGTAGCCCATGGACTTTCTGTTGTTTTCTATTAAAACTTCAAACTAGTAAAACATCTCAGCTCTTGGTTTGAAGAAAGTTGAGGATTATTTTTCTATTAAATTGATGTTCTTTTCTTCACACAGAATTCTAAGTAGGCTGCTCAGCGTTTGAAGCGTGTAGAACCAAATTATGCTTGCATTCTCCTGAAGCGTTTGCTACTCCAGAGAATGTGAGTGATTCTATTCTGCTTGTGATCCACTTGTATAAGATATTGGAATCAAGGAGATGGAGAGAATAGAATGGGGAAAGTTATTCTGTACGCCTATGTTGAATAAGATACACAGGGCAAATAAGAGCCTTTCTTATATCACAAATGGATGAATGGCCAGCATCTGAATTTGGAGGGGGAGCAGAAATTTGTGTTTGCTTTGTGTCCCTGCCACAAATAGAACTTTGGTGAAGAGAAATAGAACTTCAGAAATACTCTGAAATGAAAAAAAAATATGTTTCAATCAAAAGTAGAGAACTCCTTCATGGAGTCAGGATTGGAGGAACTGAGCTCTTCTAAAACTCCAGCCAGGACAGAGCCAGGCAACCCACCAGAGGTAGCAGATAGTGAGGAAGCAGATAGCACAAAGCTATACAGCAGAGCACCAGGGAGTCTTACAAGTGTCTGCCACTTGTAAGTGTTCTCCAGACTTCACACCCATAAAGATTCCTATAGTAAGGTCACAAATGTGCTACAGCAAAAGGTGGAGGAAAAGTGACTTCTGACTCCACAAACATTTCCTTTGTGCTGTGTACAATCTTAATATACATACTCTTGACTTTAAACTCATGAGTCAGAGGCAAGCAAAGAACTATGTATTATAAATGACGTGTTCTTTCATAGGGGTAAAAATAATGGTACAGGTGAGAAGACTTATGAAATGATGGTGATGGCCAGGTTGGTGCTGCTATATTCACTTGTGATTAGACCCTCTTAATGATCCTGGAAGGCAGATACCATTTTTCAAAATCAATTCCAGAGGAGGAACTAAGAGTTAGGGAATGACTTGGAAAAGTGATTCAAATAGCAACAGAAAAATGACTTGTTTTATTAGGAAAGTGACCCATGATATAATCTTTTTAATTTTTTAAGAAAAGAAATGTTTTGAATATCTGTCCATGTTTTAGATACTATTAGACCTGTAGAGATGAGTAACCCAGAGTTCCTGACCACTTAGTGTTCATGATAGCAGAGAAGTAATAGTCTCTTAGGATTCTATGAGAGATAAGATGAGGTGTGATCATAAAAGGCGCTCCACCAGAGGCTACAGTAAGTGGAAGTTCTGTAGTGAGCTTCTCATGGTTCCCTTGAAGGAGAGGCTTCTGGGTCTTCAGAAGACTTGCAGCTTCATCCTGCAGCTTTCGGGTGCCCCATCATGGCTGCCAAATTCCTAGGCATCATTTTATCTGCTGACAAATGTCTAGCATTGTACGTGAGGCTCCCTAGTAGCAGAAGGTTGCTAGTGAGGTTGGAATGAGCATGGAAATGCCTAAGACTGAAGGGCGTGACTGTCAGGGTGTCTCTCAGAAGCCCTTGGTGTGGCCTGGTACAAAACATCTTTCCAAACAAATGCTGTGAGAGGAAGCGCACAGCTCCTCCCTGTCGGCCTCCTGCTTCTGGGTCAATGATCTTCCATACAATAGCCAAAAGAAGGCTTGACACTAAGAGGAACTAGACTTTTCTTGGGATCTAAATGAAAATGTGTGCTAGAATGCCCCCAAAAGGTAGAAAGTCTAAAGTGTATCTCAGTGGGATTATAACTGAGGGAGTTGGACAGCATCTCTCAGATGCACAGTGTGTTTGCAGCTTGTATTAAAGTGTAAGAAGAGAGCTCACCAAGGGACACTGGTCACGTGAGGGCTGCAGGCTGACTCTATCAGAGGCAGGATAAGGATGGGAATTTTTCCCTAAAGGAGAGGAGATGTTGAAGCAATATATGAGTCCATGGTTGAGGCAGAATGATGGAGATCAATTACTATTACTGTGAAAGAGCTGGCCTGGAGTGTTGAGTGCAGTTTTCAGTAGGCATTGGGTGAAAGTTCCCAGAAGCTCATTTCTGTTTAATATAAGGTGAATTGTCTTGAAAGAGCCTTCATTTAGAATTGAAATTGTCATAGGTTTCTTCCTATGTGTCTCCAGTCTGCAATCGCATCAGCTATGATTGGTAAAACTTCAAAGTTTTCTGTATTATGGTGCAGCATTTTCCTACACTAGTCCATAAAGCACTGCTTTCCTTTATTGGACAGCCAGTGTTTTTTGTTTTTTTTAATCTCTGTTCTTCAACCTGATAATGCTGTAGGATTGAATGAGTTTCTTAATCTATTAAACTTTAGTTTTTGCACATGTAAAATGGTACTGATAATAAATATAGCATATAGGCTTAAGTGAATCATACTGTTTGGGGTAAATATTCAAAAGTAATTATATTTGTTATTTTTACTGGTGTAACTATTCAATAGAACCACAAGATTTAAACTGCAGTTTATTAGGTCTTAGAAAACCTTCATCTGTTCCTGTTGTTCTGTAGTATTTATGGAATTGTGGATCTATTCTGATAAAAGGGTGGAAGATATTCACTTGTGCTTAGATTCAGAAAATTCTTTTAGGGTTTCCAAGTAAGATGTTATATGTCATAAAGCAAATAAAGGTGGAGGCCAAAGCTGTCCTGAGACCAAGATCACCCATTTTTCTTCTAATAGATCTCTCTTTGCTAGAGCTGGTCATAGGTGGATGGAATCTAGAATCAAGCGAGGCTATTGGTGTTGAATAGAAAATTATGCCAAGTGAGTTCTTACATTAAAAGGATGGCCTCAGCCACTTATAAAGGAGGTTATTTGTAAGAGAGAGAAGTTGTGATCTGAACAAATTGTAGGGAAATACAGATTGCTGAGGTGGCCTGGAAATATTAGTGACCCTGGCTACATAAGACTGCCACACACGCTGGGCGTGGTGGTGCATGCCTGTAATCCCAGCACGCGGGAGGCTGAGACAGGAGGATTGTTACGAGTTCGAGACCAGCCTGAGCTACAAAGTGAGCTCGAGGCCAGCCTGAACTGCATAGTGAGACCCTGTCTCAAAAAAGACAAAAAAAAAAAAAAAAAAAAAAAAAAAAAAAAAAAAAAAAAAAAAAAAAAAAAAAAAAAAAAAAAAAAAAAAAAAAAAAAAAAAAGACTGCCAGACACCTTGAAAGCTGGAAATTTTCTTAGCCAGTTCAGCTGAAAATCTTTCAGGTATTCTAAGACCCCAAAGAGTCTTAATTACCAATATAGAGATCTTGCATTCAGAATTGTTGAGAGGTGGAGTGGTCCTTTGGGAGAAAAAGAATATCTCTGTAAAACTATGAGCAGACATTGGATTGATATATAGCATGGGAATTTGGGGGAACACTATGAGAAGCTGTGTTAGCTAAAAATGTAATGGCCAGACAGTTGATCCAGAAGTTAGAAAACTTTATCAAAAAATATAAAACATTCAAGCAAATGAAGAAATGTCCTGGCAGAATGAATATTTTAAGACTTTTTCCTGAGGTTCATCATAAGATTAATGTAAGCCTATACTAGCTATTATAGGTTTGTTGTCTTCTTTTTCTTGCTTTGTGTAATAGTCCAGTAAATGATAATGTTAAAAAATGGGAAACTGTTACTTAAGGATAGACTTAGCAGCAATTGGCTTTTGATCATGAGGGCTGAGGAAGGAAATCTAGAATATTCAATTACTCTATTGTTTAACTCAGGATTGTATCTGAGGGTTTAGTTGGATCTTCATTCCATTCACTTTTGCAAACAGAACAGGTTCAAAGAAGATATGAACATGATTTTGATATTTGAAACAAGATTATGCATGGGAAAATCTTAAGGGAAATATGATCTAAGAATCTACCTCACCTCTCAAGAGAAGATTTAGAAAGCTATGAGATCAGAATGTATAAAAGCTGCTAGGGGGCCGGGAGATGGCTCAGTGTAATAAGCACTTTCCTGGCAAGCACTAGGGACTGAATTCAATCCCCAGTTCTGCAAAAAAATATAAATAAATAAATAAATAAATAAATAAATAAATAAATAAATAAATAAAAGCTGCTAGGTCTGGCCTGTTCATTGATATAGGCATTAGCATATAAAATTGAAGTTGAAACAATAGGCCTGACACAATTGATTGAGCAGGGCCTGCAGATCAAGAGACAAGGAGTGGCCTCTTGAAGTATCCAAATTTAAGAAGAAGATGTGGGAGAAGGTATGCTAAAGAAGACTGAAACACCAGGAAAACAGAGAAGCAATAATAGGACTCATTCTTGGACCATGAAAACGAAAGTGTTGAAAAGGAGCAAGAGGCTAACAAAGTATTACACCCTAGAAAGGTCAAGAAAGATGATGTTTGTTTTTATGTAAAAACACGCTTTCTGGAGAACACTTGGATATTATCCGTCACTTTGATTTAGTCTAGGACTTTATCATGTACGTATACATCCACAAGTGGTTATCTATGTAAGGAAGTTTTATTGTAACATGAATTTCTCTTATAGTAAAACCTAAAAAGAACCTGTTTCCATCAGTAGGCTGCTAGTTCAATACCTTATGTTCCACAATCCAGTATAATGCATCTGTTAAGTATATACTATAGTAATATATACTTAAATTAACATATACTGTACTTACTAGAGGAGCTTCTGAACACATTCCTGAGAGAAGGGATGCTTAGTGAGGTGGTTAGCAGCTATGAACATGCCTTCCCAGTTCCAGAGCCAGGATCAGCTTCTGAGTATCTCTGGGGTATTAAGACATTTGTTAATGTTCTTATGCCTCAGTTACCTCATTAACCAAAATAAATAAAGTTTTCTGGCTCTCTTACCATCTTTTTCTGCATGACCCCTGCAGATGATCTAAGCTTCCTCAAATTTTTCTTCTCAATAAGAATTTCCTCAATTCTATGATTAAAACATGGGGTTTTTTTTTTTTCCAATAATAGTCTCAATTCAGTAATTATAGTGTCCATTCTTAGGCCAGACCTTCCATCTGCCCAATGCCTACAAGAAAAAAGAAAGATTATTTTCACTGAAGAAGCCTTTGGTAATCTCAGTCTAAGTGGGTGTGCAGCCTAGGGTAGAGTAATGAGAGAGAACTGGATTATCATTGGGGAGGAAAGAAAGGAGAGGGAGACCATGAGAGCTGACAGACTTAGAGCAGCGGTTCAAATCATGAAAAGAGGTGTGTTTTGCAAAGGTAAATAGATTGCTGAGGACATGAGAAAGAATGAATGGAACTTTTCAGTGCCAGGGTCGCTTTCCTTTTGAAACACAGGCCACTGCCCTACCCGTACCTAGGTACACTGCCTAGGAAATGCAATTGGAAGCTCCTGGGCTCCTGCTTGATACTTTCTGCTCCTTCACAGCACAGAGGAGTTGATATTTGGGACTCAGAGTTTGGTTGTGGCTAGAATCGCCTCAGGGGGAAGAAACCTGGGAGGAAGGGGCTCTCCCTGGGGTCTCTCTTTAGGCTTTCCGAGCAGCTTCATGATCAGCTCACTGAATGGCTTCCTCTGGAAGCCTGAGAAGCAGGTGGTAGGCCTCAGGCCTGCCTTTAGGCCGCGCTGGTGGCTTTCTGAGAGGACAAAGCCTGCTTCGCTGGTGTGCTGCAGGCCCATTTAGTAGGCAGTTAGCCTTTCAAAGAAAGAGCTGTGCCAAGAGTATTTCCATCCCCAGACAGCACCGTGATTTCTCCGTGCAGTAGCGCCTCGCAGAACACGGACTAGCTTAGCAAGTCCCGGCCCGGCAGCGGCTTTATGCATTGACGTCTGGGTGACTGACCTGCTGAATTGAGACACTGGAGTTCATATGACATAAGAAATTGCCACCACACGATTGTTTCTTTCTTTTTCTCCCTCCCATTCTCCTCCCCCCATTTCAGCCCTTCTCCCACTCCTTACTTACAGAGCCTCATTTCCATTTTATCCTTTTCATCTCCTTTTTTTTCAGTGATTCATTTTGACAGTCTACTACAACATTTTTGAATGTGGGATAGTGGTACACTCTGACACCATGCAGACAAACTGAATAGGGAATTAGCAACAATTTTCTTTTAATCACAGAATCCTTAATGGTGACTTTGTTCTCTAGGATTTATTTTTATTAGTGCATTTTCACAATATATAATGGTTACATTCGTTGTAATCATATGCAAAAGTGCAAATGTTTTCAGAGCTTCTGAGTATGTGGCAGCATTTAAAGTTCTGGAAGAAAATGAAAAAAAAAAAAAAAAAGCCTGCAAAGAAAAATGGCCTAAATTTAAGGCTTGTAAGTTGACTGTTTTAAAGCTTCATGCCTGAGGGCTGGGGAGACAGCTCCATGGTCTAAGTGCCTGCCTGCCAAATGCAAAGACCTAGGTTCAATCCCTGCTACTACATGCTGTGTTGGCCCTGAAACCAGGTGTACTGAGCTGGCCTCAAAACTGGGCATGGTGGTAAACACCTGTAATCTCAGCACTGTGGAGGCTGAGACAGGAGGATCACTATGAGTCTGAGCTGCATAGCAAGACCCTGTACCAAAAAATAAATAAAACATTTTTTTTTTAAAAAAAGCTTTATTCTTAAATCATTGGAGGAGAAAAAAAAAGAAAGCCCTATGTATCATATTACAACAATTTACCTTTTATTGATTTTGGCTGCTTCAGAAAAAATAATAATTCATTGCCCGATGGCACAAACATTCTAGGATTCATGCACTCTGTGTTTTCCTAAGAGGCAGGCTGGCCTCTGATAACTAAGCAGCAAATGGACTGGCCTGTTTGAGAAGGATGAGGGGCCCATCTCTAAGTTCTGCATAGACATTCTAAGCGGCCTTGATCCCCAGGAGCTTTTGAATGAAAGAGCCAAGCAGCACAGCCTAGGTTGAGCAGCGGGGGCTTTAGGAGCAGTGAGCTATCACTCACAGTCCCAGCCTGTTTTAATAGTTGTGTTTGCCTGAGTGAGTTATCTCAGTGTTCTGGGGCTCACTTTCTTCACATGTAAAAGGGGCTACTAGTTCTAACTCTATGAGATTGTGAGGACAAAATGAAATAAATGATGGCAACTGCTAAGCCCCATGGGCGGTAGTAAGGCCCAATAGAGAGTATTTATTATTTTTAATGAACACACACTTGTTGCATGTGAAAGTGATTTCCCTTTATATTCCATCCAATTTGGCTAATAAAATGTTAGTGAGTCTTGTAGGGTCCTCTCTGTTCCCCAGTCACTGTATTTCAGAGGTGCTCATATTGCATCACACACTAGATGTAGGCTCTCATCTGTAAATAATCTAATGCTTCCTGAGTACCGAATGGGTCCTCAGAGGGATAAGGCTTCGTGGTACCTTCAATCTTTTTATTTTGTATTTTAGGGAAGGGTCTACAAGGTGTTCAGGGTTTACTACTAGATCGGACTCTCAGTAATCTTCCTGTTTACAGCTTCCCAAGTGGTAGGATTATAGGCATGCACCACCATGCCCAGTCTCAATCACTGTCTCAGTGCACCCTGGGGGCAGGGATGGTGCCACAAGCCTGAGGATTGAACCGCTGGCCCCTGCACCTGCTTACAGGCGCATTAATATGCTGAGCTACTTGGCTGGCCTAGACACCTTAAGTCTTTTACAGACACTTTTAAAAAAGAAAATAGAAATGGATGAATGGTTGAAACATACTGAAAAACTTCCTCTTTAAACAAGGAAATGTTTTGAATATTAAATTTAATTTTATAAACCTTCCTACCCCATTAATCTATGGCAAAGGTCTAGATAATAATAATTTTAATCTTGGGCTGAGGAGATAGCTTGAAGGTCTAAGCTCCTGCCTGGCAAGCATAAGGACCCATGTTCAATCCCTGGTACCACATGTCATGTCAGCCCTGGAACTTGGGCCCACTCTGCTTGCCCCAAAACTGGGTGTGGTGGCACACTCTTGTTATCCCACAGTGGGGAGGCTGAGACGGGAGGATCTCTGTGAGTCTGAGCTGTATAACAAGACCCTGTAACAAATAAATAAATTGTTTAAAAAATAATAATTTTAATCTGATGTGCCAAATTTGTGATTAATACTTGTATTTCTTGCTGTCTTATTGAATAAATTTTGTCCAAATATACATTGTCACTTGATTCATAAGTAATAAAATTTGGTGGTGATGGGAAATAGATTTTCAGAAGATGTCACTGTCATTTGTTAATATTGGCATTCGTGTACTAAGCAAACATTCTCTTCTGCTATTTTTTTTCAATTAGAAAAACTGTAACTACCTTTCAAAGAACAATCAAAATATCCCACTCTGAAGATTGTCTACGTTTCATTTGGGTACAATTAATCCTTCCTTTCTTTGCAATATTCTGATTCCTTTTATGGCATTACTACCTACAAAATGTATTATGTATATCCTCTCAGATGGATTTAGCTTACATGTTAATGCTATGTTCTATGTGCATAGATGTTATGTATCATAGTCATCAAGCCTGATATGTATCTGTCTCATTCTCCTATGACCCACGCACAGGTCACATATGCAGGTGACTCTGCACCCTTCCACAACAGAGAACAGGCCTGAGTTGTAACTCACAGGATGAACATTTAAAGAAAGGATATTTTCTCGCTGCACGTCTCCCAGATAACATTTTGAAACACCAAGTCTAGCACACTGCTTATTATATATGCATGTAATGAAAATAGGATGATTTTAATTAAATCAAATCCTTGGTGCATATTACTCAGCAGAGATGGATGAAAAGCTTTACTTTTTAAAATATAAGATGCTGTGATCTAAACCTTTTGTGTTTTTGTATTTTAAAACTCAAATTGACCTTCTAGGCAACTAACTGGCTTCTAGAGCAGGAGTTTATACCCTATGAAGCATTGAGTTCTGGTTGTTTCCTCTTGGGTTTGAAGCATCCTAGCAGTTCACGCTGTGAGGTGTTCTGGGCGAGGAGAAGTCTGCTGAAGGTATTGTGGCCCCCTGCCTGGCCCTGACAAAGACAGCAAGTAAACATCTGAGAATGAAAGTCCACAGACATTGTCAAGAGGCAGCTTTTTCTGCTTACCCGTGGACAGATGCTTAATTGCCAGCTTCTAAAAGCAAGTGGAATCCTTTATTTGTGCTTGATTCAGATACATCTGAGAATCTCTTTTAATTTACAGCCTTGCAGGTGGTCAGACCCTATGGAGTCAGTAATGAATATAGAAGTGGTTAGCATTGATGACCTTACTTTTTAAGGGTGTGGGTTTGTTTCTCCCCAAACTGGATGCATAGATTCCCTGAAGCTACCTGACCTCTTGGTAACCATTGTATGCTAGTCCTTTTAGGGATGGCTCTCCTACACCAACACTGAGGGATTTTAAGGAACTATTGCTTCATTCTTCATAGAAAACAGGAAGAAAAGCAAGTAAACAGAACACTTAAAACTAGGTGTTTCAAACCTGACCCTCAAGTTTTTAGGAATATGTTTCACCTCATTATCTTTATGGAAGAAGCTTGGAATGTTATTATGCTGATTTTTTTTTGAGTTGATTTCATTGCCAGGAACCAGATTTCCTATGTTCTTCCTGGAGTAGACATGGCCTGCTGGAGAGTATGTAATTGGTGAAATAAAGGATCAAAGGTAGGTATCTGAGTTGTGCCCAACGTTAGCAAAGATATCACTAAAATCACTGTGGGTGTGCTTGCTAGTATATAAAGTATGGGCCCTGCCCCAAGCTCTTAGAAGAGAGGTGCACTCTGTTCCTCAGACTTTGGATAGAAGTAACTAACCTTACGCTAAGCCTCATTTGGTACCAGGTATGTTGATTTTCTCTTGACTTACTTTATTTAATATTTAGAAAGGTAGGTGTCATAATCATCATTTTATTGACAGCAGTTTAAGGGTAGGAGAAGGCCAGCAGTTGCCCAAGAATGCATGTCTGGAAATTAGAAGAATAAGGATGTGAACAATGCCTGTTTATCTTCAGAGACAGTTCTCTCTCCCTTATTCCTGACTGCTTCCCTTTTTATCTAGTTTAGAAAGTAGAAGCGCCTGGAGGAGAAGGTCGCAGTTTGTAAGCTCCTGGGTAAACTTTCCATGTGATGTTATTAACTGTTGTACTGCAGCTCTGCAGGGGTACAGAGAATTAAGAATTTGCTGCAGTGGGATTTTCCTATTAGTGAAAGCTCTGTGTTTTCTTGGTACTGTAGATTCCAAATTCATGTCAGGTCATGAGATTTGAGAATGACAGCGGCTGAGGGAAAGCCTTCTTGCTCTCCCTTATGGTATCTTCAGGTACCCACATGACCCCTGTTGTCTTGTAAATCTGTCAGAATTGTTCTTTTCTATGCCCCCATTTTCTTTGCTTGGATTGCTTAAGACATTACTTTTTTGGAACAAGACATCTTGTACGAGTTTGTGCTGATTTTGCCCTACATTTTCAAGATACTCCTCTGAAACAAAACTTGGTCAGGGCCTTTTATAATGAACCCTGAGGGCCACCAGAAAAACTAAAAAATTATTTTCTGCATTTTAATAGTGCTGTGTCCACATATATATATAGCAGGCCAGTTAATGAGGAAGCAAAAATTCTGCTTTTCTTAACAATCAGGTTCAACTTTCCAATCTGCCACATGCCAGCTATTCACTTTAGGGCAAGAGGCTGATTCTAAGCTTCTTGGGCTCCCTGAAAAAAAAAAAAAAGAATTACATAATAGCACCTGTAGAGGTTGTTTTAAGGATTAAAGGTAACATATATAAATTCCTGGCCTGGCAGCTCAACATATGGTAAGGCTTTAACACCTGGTTGCTCATGTGGTTATTTTTGTTGTAAAGAACAGCAGACATTTCCTCTAAGAAGCAGCCTTTCTTGCCTTCTAGAGACTTTTTTCTTTTGTACCAAGTGGAAGAAGAAAAATCAAAAGCTCTTTAATCATGTTTCTCTACTAAGAAATTTTGCTCTGAAAAACAAGCCAGAACCCAAAATGGCTGTGGTCTGCATTGGTTCTCAGGATACGGGTAAGATCCCCAGTTTATGAGATAAGATTCTCCCATATACAGAGAACATGTCCTTGTAGGCACAAAGGAATTATCCAGAACATTTTACAGCACATGATTTGGCCTTTTGTACACATATTGTGTACTTCCTGCAGGGAAAATCTGTTCCATATCAGTACTGCAAGTGAGGAGACTAAGGTAGCACCTGTGAAACCACACCCATAAGCATCTTAGGTAGTGATTGTGTAACTAACTGAGCTTTGTGCTGCTGAGGAAGAAGGTACAGAGACTTCATTCACTGTTTTGGGTCCACACACATTTCTTTTAGAAAGTCACAACCTCAGCAACTTCACTAAAAAGGTGATGTTCCCCAGCAGGCTTGTCTGTGAAGATTGCTATCAGTGTGCAGTCACCTCTTGTCCTGGCCCCCACGTCGGGACTGAGGCCTCTTAAGTGCCTATGGCCTCCTACGGCCTCCAATGTACCCATAGTGATGAAAAAAATCTACCTTAAAATGTGTTAACAGAAGCCTATGTGACGATGAAAAAGATACCAATTTAAATGTGGCCAGGGACTGAAGAGAGTGGAATTAAGAGTAGAACATGGGGCACTGCACTCTCTAACCACAACTTAGAGTATCTTCCTGGAAAGAAAAAGGAATACTGAAGCATTAATTTAAGTATTACTTCTCAGACAGACCATTTCTCTTGATTCTTCTAAAATAGCTAAATCAATCTGAGGAGGCTCTCTAGAAAAACAAAAAACACCGTCTTTTTAATTACTTCTCAGGGCAATCACAAGGTTGTACATGTTGACTGTTCAATGAACATTATCTTTAAAATAATAGCACTTAATGGTTCCTTCTCTTATTCCAACTGAAGGAAAGCCTGACTACATAGACCCACTTGGTCCAGCCCTTGGCTACAGGCAGCCCAGCAGGCAGGCACAGGTCCTTTTTCTTGTTTCATTTAATGAGTCCTATTTTTTGTCTGTCACAGTTTATCCCTATTCCTTTGCTCTCTTGATTGTGAATACCAGAAAGTCAGGTGCTATTTGTTGTTTCCCATTCCACACCCAGCCCTTGAAATGTGTGGCAGACGGTGCTTACTCGTACTGATTTTTTAAAACCTATACATGATTGTAGAAATTTATTGAAATTATGTCTTTTTATTACTGTAAAGTTCTCATGATATTCAGTCATTTATCTTCATTTAGTTTATCGCTCATGCAAGCTTATTTCTGAGAAACGTGGGTCAGAAAAGTTTTGTATGCACAGTTTGAAAAAGTTGAGGTTATTATAAAAATTATTTTTCAGGACTTTGCAACATTAAATTCTTAGGTAAATATGACCATCAGATTTGATGATCAATTTACATAAATTTGAAAACCATCAAAGAAAATTTAGTGGTAATTAAGGATGCAGGTTTCATAAGTCAAGTTGATAGAAAATCCTCAAAAAGATTAAGTCTGTCTTTCAATACACACTCTTATATACTTAGGTGACTTTGCATGAGCAGTGTCGTTCTTTGACAGAAGTTGATACTGCTTCCTTTCATGGAAATTGGCATTTATTTAGCAAAATAGATGCATTTCATTCTAGGCAGCTAATGTTTTACAAATGTTGCAACTATTGAGTTCATGTGACCCTCATAGCCCATGGGACAGAGTCCTCTGTTTTGCACAACACAGTCAACTCTTGCCCAGTGGGAGGACTGAGCCAGAATTTCCACTCCAGGTGAGCAGACAGCAGACTGTGTCACAGCCCGCATGACAATGATGGCTTGTCATTGAGCAAACATCCTGGGGGTCAGGTCATAGCAAGGTTCAAGTAGAGGGGGAAGCATGCATCTGCAGCTTCTCTGAGTTGCTGACTCTCCTGAAAATTTGCAGCTTTGTTTTATCAAAACTAGGCTTTGAACTGGCTTAAGGATGGCTCTTGGCAAAACGACCTCGAGGGGTAAACATGAAGGCAAACTGGAAAGGACATATCGGAGGACAGTTAATGGTAGCTGGTAACAGTTAATGTTCACTGAGTACAAGCAATGGGTTGAGCAGTGTTATCCACTCTTCATTCTTCTTAAGAGGTTACCATTGTGAATCCACAGTGTGTACAATATGTGTGAAGGCTGAGGCACTGGCAATCTGAATGGTTTGCAGAAAAGTGAGCAGCTCAATTGTAAAAGCTGGGCCCAAGTTCAGGTTCCTGGACTCTAGATCTGTTCTCTTAACTGTGACCCTGTTGTGATCCTAAAGGAAAGAAGTAATGTAATATGACTTTTAAGACTTCTACTTTAGTTTATTATTCTATTTCTCCCTTACTGTTTCCTCAAAGGAAAAGTGGTCAGAAGTACAAATGGCATAATTGGAAGTGCCAAAGGTTTATTTATCTTCCAGAAATCAGTAGAATGAGGAATCAGAGGGGAGACTGTTTGGGGCAGGCAGGAAGGTCACAGACAGGAGGTGTGCTGGGCTCCCCCGGCTGGGAAGAGATCTGGAGTATTCCAAGGAATCGGGGCTCAAGACACAAGCTTGGTCCTGAGGCAGCATGTTGACGTCGAGCAATGAAGGTCCTGGTGTGAGGGTTTTTGTTTGGTTGGTTTATTTCGTTTCTGATTTTGCTTACTTTGGAAGGGTCACTAAAACTGTTTCAAATTTGGGCACCCAGAGGCAGTACTGAATGGTAATCTCTACATGCTGGGACATTCATTGGTTATCGTCAGTAATCAACTCCATGACCTCACTAGTGCTCTAGAAGTATATGGCTGAATGTTCCTCCATATAATACATGAACTTGATGTCAAGTCTACCTTTTAATAAGTCTTGAAATGATCAGTTTTAGTAGGTATCAATAGCTTACTGATTCTCTGTACTTAGAAACACAATCCAGAGGTTTCCTTTTTAGCAAGAATACAATATGTTATAATTGTATTATCACTTCAAAAAATGAAAATATATGTTTAGTACCAAAAAATTTTTGAAACAAAAATATGGCTAGTCGAACAATTTTCAAAAGATGGATTGCAATAGAATAAGATGTCCAAAACTGAGCAGCTTTTGTTAAATGTTAGAGTCTGTGATCTTATTATCACAATATGGTCTATTAAATGAATAAGCTCAAATAAATAAGAAATTCTATGTGTTTAAAAGAATAACTCAATAAATAAAAGTGAACTAAACACCTAAAGGCAATTATATGCTTGCAGCCAAGCTTTGAAAATCATGGTAAGGGCTCTCAGGTTCTATCTGTGATCCTCAGGTTTATATGCTTGAAGTCACAATGGAAATTTCTTATTGATTTTCAATATTTCAATATAGGCATCAAGTATTACTGAAATTGCATTAATAATATAGTGATCAGAAACTCAAACTTACTGAATACAAATATACACACATGCAAATATCAAAACTATTTCTTATGATGAAAGAAACATGTGTTGTGACATAGCCTCTTAATATCTTATTCCCTCTGTCCTTCTGTGGTTCTATGACTTAATTGTAGTTCAGTCCTTATTAAGTATGGACATTAGAGCCAGTCAGACAAAGGGATCTGTATTCTAGCTCCACCTTTTAGTTTCTCATCATAACTTACTGTCCACCTTGCCTGCTTTGAGCCTGAGCTTTTCTCCTTGCTAAATACAAATGATGTGTGTTTTGTCAGGTTGCCATGGGAGACACATAACACATGCAATAATGCCTGGCACATAGTGGATACACACTAAGTGCTGCTGTCCTGTCTTTCTTCTGTTGGAATATTAACCAATGAATTTTCCTGAAATTATCTACTTGCATTTTCTTTTCACCTCATTTAGGGCCAAGGGCACATTTGGACCACATGGAAGGTTAAGCAAGGGTTACAATTGATGTCCTTCATTACGTTCTGTCCATTTTTATTACTCTTGTTGAAATTGCATATTTGTAAGCTGGCAAGATTTCAAGACAATGGATTGGACAAGCACCTCTAACATTGAAGCAAAATGAAAGTGGAGGTTAAAGCTGTTAAATCAAAGATGAAATCAGCCAACCAAGGAAAGAAATTTCCATTCCAGTTCTCTAAGGCAAACATAAGTTACAGACACCAGACAGAATGCTATTAAGAAAGCCACTGTGCTGTTATCAGCTTCAGCTGGACATGTCTTAAGTTTTTAACTTTTCCTTAACCTCATGAAGTTTTGCTAAGAAATGTAATGCATAATAGAATTCATACCACTTGCTTGTACCAGGTTTCCCTGTCTCAAAGAGCCTCTATTATAAACCAAAAACCCCACTCTAAGAACCACCTTAGCTGTGGATCTCAGCTCTCAACCAGGGTGAAAACTGAGACCACAGAAGGAGGGGACGTCTCTACAGAGTCTCTGGAGAGTGCTCCATTTGTCTTTGAAATGCCTTTGCTCTGAATTCAAATTTTCCTCAACAAGAGTAGATGAAGACATCTTTTTCTGTCCCTTGTTTTAGATCCTGAACAGCTGACCTTATATTTGCCCATAGTTTGGGGGTTTCATTTTTCATGCTCTCTAATCACCTGCCCTTTTAGAGTTCACCATGAATTGAGTTCACTTCTTAAAGGCATTCATTCAGCCCCTTGTCTGTGTCAGATCTTGTAAGGGCTGCTGGAATCTCACCTTGGTCAAAGCCATGGCCACTACACTGAAGTTGCTCATCATTAATAGCAGGACTGGGTGATTCAACATGTAGTTTAGTGTGAACTCTGCTGTGATAAAGATATAAAACACATAATGGGTTTACAGGGGTGCTGGCAAGCTCATCCTAACTGTCATTATAGCCTTGTTAAAAAAAAGTTCCCTGTGCATTCTTCCTGTGCTTTTGTGCAACCCTTACATCTTGTGATGCCTTCCTCTGGCCTTCGAAGCCATGGGGGCTTTCTCCTTTTGAGCAATTTCCATGCTTCCCACAATGATTAGTTGCAACATCCATTAAATGGGCATCCTTGAAACCATAAAATGCTTGCAATTTTACTCCCAGTACTTTGAAAACAGCATTAGTAGGCACTTCATAAATGTTAAGGGGAAATAATGTGACAGTTGAATTATGAGTTATATAATAAGTATATCAGATACAATAGTAGAGAAAACATGTTGCAAAATAGGAAAATCATGTTTGCTTTATCTGGAATAAGAGATATTGTCATTTTTGTGCTCAGAATGGCTTTAAGAATTCTGTAAACATAATTTCTGAATGTCAGAATAATCCAGCAGAATAGACGCTAATCTCATAGTTCAGAGATGAAACCCAGGATTCTAGGTACTACAGAACCTGGCCAGAGAGGCATAACTGCTTGAAAGGGGAATCAGAAGTTAAACTCCAGCCCCCTTAACTCCAACATCATACCTGTACTATCACACAACACTTCTTAATCTTGTACATATAGCATGGACAACCTAGGCATTCAGATTTGAGAAGGAAAGGCTGGTGGTATAGCTCAGAGGAGTAAGTGCTTGCTCAGGCAAGTTCAGAGGTTAGAGTTCAATCCTTTGCACTGCATGCTACACCAGCCCCACCCCCAGGCACGCTGAACTGGTGATTAGAGTCTGGGCATGGTAGCACATGCCTGTAATCCCTTCAGAAGTCTGAAGGATCACTGCGAGTCTGAGCTCCGTAGTGAGACCCTGCACACACACACACACACAAATCTCAAACATGAAGAGGAATATGGATATTTCTATGCAAAATTAAGTATGAATTTTATAGGAACTTTCAGGATTTTGTTAAATTCCATACCTGAATAAATGGAGCAAAATTGCTCAATAAGCCTCAAAGAGAAAACAGATTTCTACAGGTTTTAGTTTAAAGAGGTTTTCAAATATGATTGTGTGTGCACATGCACGCGAAGCGTGGAATTCAATGTTGCTTGTCTGACTTGTTCTGACTCTGAAGCCTCAAAAAATGACTCTGAGCACTTGATTTTTATCCACATACTCATGTGTGCGTATTTCTATGGATATATATTTATTTCATCCATATTGTGTAAGAAAAAAATCTTGGACTGGAAAGATAGCTCTGCAGTCTAAGAAGCTGAGTGCAAGTGCAAGGACCTAGTTCGATTCCCAGTACTGCGTGCAGCGCTGGCCCTGAAACTGAGCATGGTAGCACATGCCTGCAACTCCAGCATTGGGGAGGCTGAGACAGAGGATCACTGCGAGTCTGACTGTGTGGGGAGGCCAAGTATCAATAAATAAATAAGTATTTTAAGAAAAAAAATCTTGAATTCATTAGCTAAAGGGAGAAAGGCAATTTACATATGCACCTACTCAGTCATTCAATAAACAGCAGCATCCTATCTCCCATAGCTCTACCCCAAGATGTATCTCTTAGGTTTTCTTAAACTGAAGTATCGATTCCATCATTTTGTCACTGAATTTTCCCTATTTCTTATTCACCCTTTAAGTAAGAAGCCATTTATTGTTCAGTGTCACAGTACACATTTTTGTGTACAAAGAATGTGTGAAGAAAAATGTTACAGCGTGGTATTGTGGCTGAGAGCACAGATGCTGGGGCAGATGGTCCTGCCACTAGCCCTGGCTCCCACGCGCTCTCAGTATGGGGAGTTGGGGGTGGCCAGTGGCGGGGGGACCTACCTTATCTCAGCTTCAGTTTCCTCATCTGTGGAATGAAGCAGATGATAGAGTTCTTGTAGGAGTTTGGTGAAATGGTGTATATAGACCCAGAACGAGGCCTGGTTTTCATCCTGTTTTTATCTCCACAATTTAAGTTCTCAAAATCATGAGAGAAATGTGTAGTGGGAGTAAAAACTGGAAAATAGTGTATGTCCTCATTTAAAATTCAAAGACCTATTTGGCAAACCTAATATATGGTGGGTCTTCATTGTGATAGGTGCACAAAGTTCCAGTCACTAGAACTCTCTGCACAGGCCTGTGTGTTCCTCACATTCCTTTTGGTATGTTCCATCATGTACCAAAGATGGTAGAGGGTATAAGTACTAGTCCCAGAGGAGAGGGAGTACAGAGCAGAGAAGGATGGGTATGAAACCCTCACCAAAAGGCTTTCAGAGGATTTCCTGCCCCAGCTGCCATGTGGGCTCCAGTATTGGGGTCACCAAAGCAGGTGGTTTGGCACTTAATATTTTGATCTTGACTCTACAATATCTGCTATCTGGTAAAAACTAGAGGAAGGTTTGTTTTGTCTGTCTTTCTTTTTCTGATGAACTTCTCTAGAGCACTAAAGCTTTGTTGTCTGCAGGAAATCCTGTGCATACTCCATGGAGGCCCCTATTTATATGCTTGGCTCTGATGGGTGACTTATTGGCTTTCTGCTGTGCTGTTTGACTGCCCTTGTATCCTTATCAGCTGCCTCTCTGTGAGTAGGTGGCCTTGAAGGTAGCAGTACTTCCCCCACTTTCTTCTCTGATGCTGCTTTACTCCAGGACTTAAGCAGAGTGGGAGAAGACTGGGAGCAGATGGTGCTCTGCATTCCATTGTGATGTAATCTTCAGGGATATTTGCATGGTTCATGGCTCTTTCTGCAAAACACCAAAGCAGACAGGGCAGGAGAAATAAGTTCATTCATTCACTTACTCATCCATTCATCCTTGCTACACAGGTTTGGATGCCTTCTCTGTGTCTGTCAACTTGGAATGTCAAAATGGTTGAGACTTTTAAACCTTAGATAAGGAGAGACCTCGAAGCAGGGATGCAAAGATGCTGATCCAGAGTCAGAGCAATGAAGCTAGATATCAAATTTAGATTTCTGAACACAAACACAATACACACATACACATACTTTAACCCCTACGATGTAGCTGCCAGAAGTGCCCATCAGGCGATTTTGTCAAGCAGTTTTGGTAGATAGACATATACTGCTTTTCTTAGAGAATATAAGAAAACATTTCAATGGTAATGTCTTCCCCATTATACTGCTATAATTATTGTAACAAGAGAGCAGGCTCTGTGCAATGGCCTACCTGGTATTTTATTTTTTCTACCTTAGATTTACTTATGTTGTTCTACTTAGTACAACTTAAACATGTCCCAAATTGTTGAAGGAATTGTGCATGTGTGCATATGTGTACATGCACATATGTGCCTGTGTTTCTTGTGTATATCTAGGCAAAAGAAGTTTGGTCCATAATTATCCACCTATTATCATCATGTATGGAAAACAGTGAAAATACACCGCACGCCTGCTGCATAGAAGGCTCTACATCAATAGGCAAGGAAGAATGAGATGAGAAATTGACTCCAAGGAACTTGTTTCTTAATATTTATGATGTAGTTTGAAAGATGTTATAAATATGGTGAAATGATATATGGGAGAGAGTGAACAGGTCCCTGCCAATTGCCAGAGGGAGGAGAAAGAAGGTGGTAGAGGAGTTTGGCTTGTGGAAGGCGATGGGTGAGCTGCTGCCCAGTGGATGCGTGGGGTATTTGAGCCGCACAGTGTTCACAGCAGAGAGATGGGTTGGTGGACAGAGCATGACTATCCTAGGTAGACACTGAACCCATAGAAGTGGCTGGAACTTCTGTGTGACAGAAATGTAGCACAGGAAAAAGGAAGAGTGCTGGATCTTGTTGGCATCAACAGAGCTTCAGACAAGCAAGTAGAAGCCAGATGAGAACAGGCATCATGTAATGTGCTAGGGACTGTGCGGTGTATTCTCAGAATAAGATGTACTATTAGGGAGTTTTACAGAGGGAAGTAATTGATTGGAGGGCCTTCAGGGTGGCTGGCAGCTCTGCTGAAATATGTGATGCGCACACGTTATTGTAATTCTTCTGAACCACCACCCCTTGTTCTTCTCAACACAGGACTACAGTCCTATTTGAAGCTGAGGAACCTTCAAAAGACAAGAAAGTTAAGGAATTGCTCAAAAATCACTCCACAGTTACTGACTTACAAAGAAGTCATGTGTTTTATTTGTGAATTAAAGAAAGAAAAACCTTATTACACAAAGACAGGAACTTACCTATAATGAAACTAAGAGAGGTGGAAATCTGGATGTGTTACTTTTTCTGAGCTAAACAAACCTTCAAGTAGTCAGTGAGATAGCTCAGCAGACTAAGCATTTACCTCACAAGTGCAGGATCTGGGGTTCAATCCCTGGCACCACATGCTATGCCAGCCCACCCTTGGGCATGCTGAGCTAGGTGTGGTGGTGCACACCTATAATCCCAGCACTGGGGAGGCTGCAACATGAGGATCACTATAAATCTGAGCTGTGTAGCAAGACCCCATACAAAATACATTTAGAAAAAAGGCCTTCAAAATATCCCATTTCTCATAGCAATCCAGAAATCCAGGAGCTGAGTCCATGAAGCCTATAGATGCTGTTATTGAATGCCTTTGACTTTTACCTTCAAGAATGGCTTCACTATATTAGAAGAATGAACTGGAATTTGTTCATTCGATTTGTCTTCACTACCAGGCTTCACTACTTATCACAAGTTGGAACCTTCCGAACTTAAACCTGACAGTAGACTGGCACCGTACTATGGTAAATGTTTCTATTACCTCCATCAGAAAAATGGAATCATATTTATATGTTTCTGGGTACCTGTTTTCAATAAGAATTTAAGTCTACTTTCAAAGGAAGCAGTCTTCGGGCTGGCTACGTAGCTCAGCAGACTAAAGCGCCTGCTTAGGCAGAGTGCAGGGACCAGGCTTCAGCCCCCGTGTGCCATGCCAGCCCTGCCCTCTGGGCCTGCTGAGATGGGGAATAAGTCTGCGTGGCAGTGCACGCCTGTGGTCCCAGCACTCGGGAGGCTGAAAACAGGAGGATCACTACGAGTCCAATCTGTGCAGTGAAGTGAGATCCGGTAGACCCTTTAAACCCTGTCCTAAATATGTTAAAAATAATCAAACAAACAAAAACCAGTGGTCTTCCCATTGGTAAAAAACAGTAGTTCCAAAAGCGATCTTTATCACTAACAATTTTTCCAAGCATGTAAAATAAACTGTGATCATGATAATATGATTTTGGTTTATTTGTTTGTTTGTTTATTTGGTCCAGGGTCTCACTATGTGGCTCAAGACTCATACTGATCCTTCTGTCTCAGCCTCGCCACTGCTGGGATTACAGGCGTGTACCACCACGCCTGGTTTCAGTGGCCTGCACATATCACATGGATATGTGGTGCTGGGGATGGGACCCAGGTCCTTGTGCTTGCCAGGCAAATGCTTAGACCACTGAGCTGTCTATGCAGCCTCTTGAAGATATGATTTTGGACAGTTCAAGCTATCTGTGGAATGACTGGTAAGAATTTGTTGTATTATTTTCTTATAAAAGAAACAAGACTGACAGGATTCTCAGAAGTTGTGCTGTTCTCATTGACAAGTGCTAAGATTTGTTAGAATGAGCAACAAGTTCTATGTTTCAAGCCTTACATAAATATTTCAACACAGTAAAGTTCCATTTGGTAGTTTGGAATTCAAATCTAATAGCGGGGAAGGCCTTAGGCCGAATTATTGAGTATGAATAATAAGCTTCTCTCACTGCTGCAGTCAGGTCTAGGGTAAAGTTAGTGAGGAAAGTAAATGAAAGGGCATTTACTGAACACCTTTTATGATAGCTTATCAAGCTTCATTTATCTTTTTTTTTTTTTTTTTTTTTTTTTTTTTTTTGAGTTGGGGATTGAACTCAGGCCCTTCACCTTGAAGGAAAAGCTTCAAGGTGATTCTACTGAATCATCTCCCTGGCCCCTTCATTTATCTTTTTATAAAATTAGGGTCAAGGAGATGGCTTAGTGGAATAAGTGCTTCTCTGGCAAGTGCAAGGGCCTGAGTTCAATCCTGGCTCCACAAAAAAAAAGAAAAAAATTAATTGATTAAGTAATTTGGTACAGTGCCTTGCTACACAGCTCCTACTGTCTCAGCCTCCCCAGCACTAGATTACAGTGTGTGCTACCAGGCCTGGTTTTGGGGTGATCACAGAACCCCTGGGGTTCTGGGGCTGGCACAGCATGTGGTACCGGGGATTGAACCCTGGTCCTTGCACTTGCCAGGCAGACACTTAGACCATCAAGCTATCTCCTGTGCCCCTTATTCAAGCCTTCTATGTAATTCCCTTAATGATGCTAGGAAGCGTAAGTAGTTATAACCACTTTAGTATAGAAAAAAAATTGTCAGAAAAAGCTATTCTTTTCACCCCAAATGATAACAGAGAAGTGTTGAGAAGTGTCACAACTACAATTTGTCCCCATGCTTGTCTGTGTCCTAAGCCTACAGTCTGTCTGCTGAAGTAGCACAAGCTGATAGCTGTTTCCTTTGCTAACCCTTTTAATGCTTCCTTTTCATTGAAGTTACTCCTTTGTCTCACCATTATTGTTGTCTTGTGTGTGTGTGTGTGTGTGTGTGTGTGTGTGTGTGTGTGTGTGTGTGTGTGTTAGGCAACAGGGAGTGCTAATGAAGCATAGCTTATTAAACTTCAGCTTTGAGCTTGGAATTTGTGACCTGGAGATGATATCTCATAGGTCTGGATTTCCCTGCTTTGCTGCTTTCTCACTCTATCTGATCACTGTCCCTTCTCCCTCAGGATATTGCTGTCAGGTTTCTTGTACATGAGACACTTAAATATTATAGAAAGCAAAATATGAAGCAGGGAGAGAGATTCCTCTTAAATGGCAAGGGAATCAGATATGTGTGTGTGAGAGAGAGACAGAGAGAGAGAGAGAGAGAGAGAGAGACAGACAGAGAGAGAGAGATGCAAAAGAATTACAATGCTTGGGCTACAGATATGGTTCAGTGGCATGAGTACCTGCCTGGCAAGCACAAGGTCCTGGGTTTGATCTCTGGTACCAATAAATAAATAAATAAATAAATTGTTTTATATACACTTACTAATTCCTGTTTTCCACAAGTAATGTAAACTTTAAGGACTGAAAATACAGGAATAAAAATAAAAACTGAGAAAAAAATCCTGGGAGTTATGAAAAATGAAAGTGAAGACATGAGCAAAAAATACAAAAAAATTTCATAACAAGGAAAATGAACCTGATTGGAAATAAATTTGAAGGAGGAAAGAGACAAAAGGAAATACCTAAAACCAAAGCACAAGGATCATGCCAGGGTAGAGAGGCCTCCGAGATGGTTTTTCTTTTTTTTCATTTTAATGAGAAAAAAACATAAAATAAAATGAAACAGTTTCAGTATAGGTAGGTAGGACAATTACAATAATTAGTACTTTGCATATTGGTTTCTTCATAGTAGTTATTCAAAGGAGAAATGCAGACATGATATCTTGTCTAAACAACATTAGTACAAACTTTCATTCTCAGTGAAGAGAAAGTTGCTGTATATCTATCCTAACTCTCGTGTGTGTGTGTGTGTGTGTGTGTGTGTGTGTGTGTAGTTTTTTTCTCTTTTTTTCCACAACAAAACAGTCCTACATTTACACTTTTGTGAAGTTAGTAAATGCATGACACTAGATTGCCTCTCAATTTATAGCTGACCTTAACCAGACAGGACGTTCATCTCAGGAATGAGGTAGCTTGTTTGCTTTAGGCCCTGGGCCAAGTCCCGTCTACACATATTTCAATCTCCTTACTTCATGGCTCCCAACATACCCCCTTTTTCATTTTGTTTTGTCCGCCTGAGAGTTTTTAAAGACCCCACTGCCTCTTCTTCCGACCCTGCATCTTGCAGTCCTTGTCACTGTGCTGCAGGCTAGCAGAGCACTGGGGGCCTGTGGATGTGGAATGGAGGACACACCCAGTCATCTGGGACCTGGAAGGGTGAGTTCAAGGATTGCTCGGAAGTTCCTGAGGGTCAGCAGGGGAAGGGTCAGAGAACAGCTGGTATATCTCAAGCTGGAAGCTTTTTCAGACAGGTGGGGCCACCGGGCCTGGAAAGCGAGCCCAATTTACCTTAAGTGTTTCCCTCGCTGTCACCCCAGTGGCCCTATGAGGCAATAACTCCTGAAGAAAGGGCTTCCTATTCACAGGACCCCTGCATGTTTGGGTGATCCTTCACATGGTACTTATATTGAGATCTAATTCTTGTATGACTGTTAGAACCAGATGAGGGATCTTGTTCACTACTTCTTCTCCTCCATCCCTCATTGCATTCATCTCTTGCCCATGATAGCTTTCTCTGACTGCCTCACTTTTCTTTCCTCTGGAGGTGCATGAGTGGGTTCATGTATGAGTTGTGTCAAGATCTCTTAGGCTCTGGGGGCACAAATGAATAAGACTGCCTCAGTGACTCCACTGAAAACTAAAGACTGAAAAGGGATTCGTGAAACACTCACTCAACACTGGAACCCGAGAAAGAACTTACAATTGTGGAGTTTGCACATAAAGAGCAGAAACCTTCCCTAGGCTCTTCGGCCAGCATGACCAATTGCACTAGCAGCTGAACCCTCAGCTGGCCTGTGGGAATTGTTGGCTTCTGGGTCACGGAGGCAACTCTAGTGGTGGCTCCCGGTGTTCACACAGCTGATAGCTGCCGCAGGTCACATGATGCGTGTGGCTAAGGATGAAATGAACAAAGGATAACATTTCTGGGTCTCACAGGACGTTTAAGACCATGTTATAATTCTCTTTGCTTTGAATTCTAAACATGTATTTCTCTTTTCTCAGAAGGATTGTAGGGTGAGGGGAATATGCTAATGCAGTTGCTAGAATCTTAAACAAATAAAACTAGCTACTGCAGCTCAGGGTTTAGGAGGTTCAGGGAGAGGCGACACTATAATTAATAGGAAGTCTCAGGAAAGGAGGGGCTGCTGCTGTGCAGCACATAATTTGGAAGCCAAATGCTCTTGTTCGAAGCCTGGCCTCCTGTGGAAAGTTATGGGCCAACCTTGACAAATAAAGCGGTAAAACCTGCCTGGAGCGTGGGAGGATTTTGCTTTCTCTATTGTATCATTTCTCTGTCCTTTTTGACCACCACTGCAGCATTCATAATTTTATTCAATTATTAATTTTAACCAGGTATATTTGTCAGGAATTTGGTTATCAATAGAAATACCAACATAATAATAAAAGCTCCTTAAGTAGTTCTTGGTTTTATAAGAAAAACACGGAGAAGAAAAAGAAAAAACTCCTCCTTTACCTGCCGGGCCACTTCACACTCATGCAATTAAGTCTCCACAAAAGCATAGAAATAGTTATTTGAATTGCCTGCAAGTGTGAAAATTTTTTTCTGCAGGAGATTATTTTCAGTTGGGGGCGAGGCTGCACAAGATCAGAGACCTGGAGATAGGACTCTTGAACGCAAAAGATAAAGCTTGTGCAAAAACAGGAAAAGGAGCAGTGACACCATCTGTAAGGAAATGGACATGATTATAACAATACGAAGCATGATGAAATCAAGGTTGGTAGGAGCCGGGACCCAAAGATCTTCTAGGGAAAACTGAAATGCACCCAAATTGCCAGCACTTGGGAGGTTCAGGGAAGAGGAAGACTGTGAGAATGAGGACAGCCTGAACCACAGAATGAGTCAAAAGCTAGCCTGAATTACACAGAAAGACCCTATTTCAGAGAGAGAGAGAAAGAAAGAGAGAGAGAGAGGAAAATATACTTACTCAAATCATCAATTTTCTTATGAAAAGAATGTGGAGTTAATTTGTGTAGTGGTCACATTCATCAGAAAGAATACAACTTACAAATATATTGAAGTCCCTCTAGGCAGAGATTAGAATGTATTTTCCTTGCAATACCAACACGTAATGTAGTGTTGAGGTGAAGGAGATATTCAGTAAGTACAGAACATGAAAGAGCCAGAGAAAAACTCCTTGGCAATGCTGAATCATTGAATCTGCAATAAAAAGGTAAATTAAAGGTGCATATCAAGTATATACTTTTAGTTATAGGCACTGAGAAGTTAATGTTTATATTATATATTATATATATCATATACATATATAATATAGATAGATAAGATAGATAGATAGATAGATAGATAGATAGATAGATAGATAGATAGATAGATTTTGTTAATTGATGTGCAGGATAATCTCAGGGGTCATATATACATATTTTTTCACTTTTTATAAGAGATGTTTCACCTTTGGGAAATTGAGTAACTTACCATGGTTGCATACCTAATATATGTTTAGATACAGGATTACAGAATTAAAACTCAGGTTTGAATTTCTCCACAGCCCACCTATATTTTTGCTTTTGATTGAGAACATTTGCTTCAATTTCTGATGCGGTAATCTGGGAAAATTCTACAAATTATGTTCATTTATAATTCTAGAGTGACATAGAATGACACAACCAGTGCTAATTTAGCTTTTACAGTAATTCTTATAGGCTTCAAGGGTCCAGAGTTGCAGTAGAAGGCCACTTTGCCTGTATTTAGAGGGTCTGTAAAAGCTTACATTCAACTTCCTATTGACAAATGGTATGCACAGAAAATACATGAATAACAACTGATACCATTGACTAAGCGATCGTGCGAGTGTATTTACAGCAAGGCTTTCTTTAATTGCCGGGGTTAGTTTGCTAGTGTACTGTGATCTGCATACTTCAGATGTGTTGCTGATGATTCACTTGGTTTCTAAAGACAGCATATAAATATAACAAACGTAAAAGAGAGGGCACTTTTGGGGAGGAGCCGAGGCCTGCTGGTGGAGCCAGCCCCCCCCAGTCACTCTCCCTATCTAGCGCACTGCCTCTGTCCACCGGTTCCTGCACCCAAGCACTGGTGGCTTTCCTAGCGGTGTCTTTGTCACTCTTAGGCAGCACAAGGCATGTGGTCTTTTTTTCTTTCTTTCTTGGCTTCAGGCCACACTATTTCTTAGCCTCACGCATCCAGCAGCTCTGCTGCCTTCAGGACTCTGAGTCATGGACAGTGACTGGTTTCCACCTGGAGACTTGCAAGCTTCTTTTGCAATGTGCGCATTTGCTGGGTGAATCAATGGTGTGGAGGAGGCTTCCGGATACGGCGCCCCGCCTGCTACCTGCAGGCGGCCACAGCTGCCCTACCACCCAGCTTTCAAAGGTCACAAGTACTGGTCCTAAAATACAGAGTAACTCAGACTCACGCCTCTTTTCTAGGAGTACCAGAGATAAGGACAGACCACAGAAGAACACTCTGCCTTCTCTCCATACATTGTACATTTGGACACCACTGATGAGTGCTACATTGGTTCTTTTGCAGTATCCAGGTGGAGCTGAAAGAGAGCATGTGTTTATTTAATAAAGGGACAACCCATTGTGTGTACATGTAGTCATCATCATAATAAAAGGTTTCATATCTAAGTCATCCAAATAATCTCAGAATAGCCTTGAATAAGTAGAAGCAGTAACTAATATGATAAAAATGATAATAAAATGGTATTGAAAACAAAAAAGATTGTTTTATCCTTACTCTCAATGTCTCATTTAATTGTACAGTCAAATATAAAGGAAAGGAGACACTACGCACATCATTAGCAGATCTTGTGGTTATTGTGCTACAACAATCTAAATGATGTGGTCTTTCTGTGTCCTGTGCTGTTTCTTCCACATGTCAGTCTATAGCCAGTCCTAGCATGAAAACTGTACATAACCGAATCAATCAAGAAAACAGTCAAAACTTTGGGTGCCTTTAGACCTCGTAGTTTTTGCACACTTGATATTTTTAGTAAAATGTCTGTCCCTTGGGTCTTGTGTGGCAGTAATGTAGGCCAACTGTATTTCTGTTGGCCATTTCAGTATTTTTATCCTCCCGCCCCCCAATAGAAATGAGGTCTGACTTGGAGTGAGGAGATCTAGTTTCTAGACCATGAGCTCCTGTTCTCAGAGTATCTGTAAGTTACAAGCAGATGTTCTCAGGAAAAAAATACAGGCTTGGCTTCATTTCTAGGTGACTCTGATTTCTAGTAACCTGAGAAGGGCACCGCATAATTAGCCCAGTCTTGCTGGGAACTAGTCCTAAATGATGCAAAAGCAGCTTACACAGAAAAATTGGAGCAGACAGTGTTGTAATCCAGCCCAGCTGCTGTCTGCAGTGTGTAGTGCAGGTGCCATGAGAAGGTGTCACACCTCTGGCACAGAGTGATCTATGATGCGTGGTGTCTAGGGGACACATGCTGGCTTCAGGAGGGGGACAGTCTGCCTTTAGCATTGGCATTTCCTGAAGTTTTAAGGACTTTTGATTTGAATGAACTTTTGGGTTCTTTCCAGAGGGTTACGGTATTCTGTTAGGGAATTTTATCGTGATATTTTTATAATAAAGGAGTCATGACTGTTAGAGGAGGACGCATGTGCTGTTGGCCTGTGATGACCAATCACTACGTATGCTGTGTGACCAATAGTATGTGGGATGTTACAGGGCAGACGTTGGTGAGCAAGTCGCTAGTAGTTTCCTTTAAGTGAGAATGAAAATCAAGACTGTGTGGGATTGTTCTTGAGGACTAGCAATAATGTACTTAACAGACGTGATCTGTGTCTGAGTAACATTGCCTAGGAGGACATGTTGAGGAGTTGTTTGATAGTGGTGGTGATGCTTTTCCTCTTAGTCTTCCTTTTCATCCTCCTCTTTGTCTTTGTCTCAGATACTCTTCTCTCATCTCTGGGACAATACCTGACACTCAAAAAGAAGGAAGGAAAGGTTTATTTAGCTCCAAGTGTGTGAATATTTCAGTCCACACTCAACTGGTCATGGTGGTGGCAAAGAGCAGAGAGCAAAGGAAGGAGCAGCAATAGTGGCTGCAGACAGCAAGTCCATCTCCCTTAAATTGCATCCAGGCTGTCTGCCTCAGGCTGGGTGCTGCACTCACACCCGTAACCCCAGTGGATCATGAGTTAATCACAAACTATAAGTCTGCCCCATAACTGCATGAAGCTTTGGGGAGACACCTAGACACAAGCCATAACACACCTCTTCATCTTTGCAGTAGTGCACCTTCAGACTAAGTCTCATCTCTAGCCTAGGTTTATTCTGAGACATGGTCTGGCTAATTTGTTGCATTGTCTGGGATGGGATGGAATTTGTGATCCTCCTGTCTCAGCCTCTTGGACTGCTGAGATTACAGATATGCACTTCTATTCTTCAGCCCAAGGGGACAGTGATTGTGTTAGTGATTATATTAAAAATAACAACAGCCAGCATTTCCAAGATGTTCACTAAGTTCTAGGAAGTATGTTAAATTTTATATAAATCATTTTAATCATTGAAATCATTCCTTGAGCTGAAATATCATCATCTCACTTTAGAGTTAATTATAAATAAAATAGATAGTAGTATGAGTAAAAATGTGGTACTGGTGCTGAATGCCTTTGGAAGTCTAAAGATCTAGGTAATTACAGACATGGTATAAATAAGAGAAATACAAGTATGCTGGACTCCTCAAGCTTTGTGAAAAAGTGGGGAACTTACCAGAACATAGCCATCTCTCTATTTCTTGCCTAAGCTATTGACCCAAGTATGGGAATTAAACACACAAATATCTAGCTATTACCTGCATCATTCAAAGATTGCCATAGCTCACTGTCACACAAAGTATCTCAACAGGTGCTCCCCAAGAGCCCGCTATGCAAGGGCACGTCACCGGGTGCCAAGGAGACAGGAGTGTGCTGCTGCCACTGAACTATTTTAGGACCAAACAGACAAGAGTGACAACTGTGAAATGCATTAGACTGTAGTACAATAGGAACTGAAATACAGAGGCAATTGTGGAAATGATGGAGAAAAAGAAGTCCCCCTTTTGGAAGTTGAGAAGAAGCCAGAATCTATGGCAAATCAGTCTAATGATCTGAAGTGGGTACATTGTGATGGTACTTGTATAATGGATATAATGTTTGCATTAAGATTAGTGATTGGTATAATAATTATATGCAGTTAACATCCTTTAAGAATTCAGTATGTGTGGATTTCAGAATATCAGATATGGAGTCAGAAGTTCCACCGTTAGCTCTAACTTGTTAAACTCTTATGGTGACTCCTTCATCTGTAAATTGTTTTGTTGTATTTAGCATAGGGTCTATAGGTTCTCGCTCATAGATTGGACTCATAGTGATCCTCCTGCTTTCAGCCTCCAAAGCATTGGGATTACAGGTGTGCACCACCAAACTCAGTCTCAATTGCTGTCTCAGCCTGCTGTGTGCTGTGATTAATGGTGTGAAGAAGATGACCTAAGCAAGCGCATGGGGGCAGGACAGCTCAGGATGAGGCTGGCATGTGTCCAGTCATCTGCCCAGATCCACTCAATGGAAAGCTGAAGAGTAACATAATCAGAAGCCTTGTGTTTTGGAGAATACTATGCGTATGACTGATAGATACATGAAAAAGCAAAGACTGAATGCACAATTAGGAGTTTAAAGTGAATGAAGGCCTATAGTAGCCAGGCAATGGGCTTAAAAGAGGAGGTGGTTATAAGTGATTATACAGTAAAAGAATATCAAGAAACCAATTGATCTTTCAACTTCCTCTGATACCATTACCGCCAGCATGGATTTGAAAGAGCTTTGAGGAGGTACCCTAGTTATTATCATCCTCCATTTCCTGCAAAATAGACCTACGGCATGGCAATCAAAGCTTTCCACATGTAGATATTGATCTAACAAATTCACCCTTTAATTAAGTCTCTGCAGTGTCATAGGAATCCATTCATCGTTCTGTGACCATGCCTTATGCTCTGTGCTCTGCCTGGCATGCCTGTTTCAACCCACACAGAATGCTTTCACTCTTCCTTTGCAAACTCCACGGTCACACTTGCTGCAAGGTCTCCCTTGACAGCATTGTCCCCTCTGCTCCCTTGAAATACCTAACATATGTTATTATTGGCACACCCAAAATGTGGACCTATTCGGCAGCTGGTTGCAAAGTATGCAGCTTTTTGCCCACTGCGGACCCAGATTCTGTGGATGGAAGCTGGCAGCTCTTGGATTTCCTCTTTGCACAGATCTATGCAGTCATGAGTTATGTACTAGAATGTGTGGCAGAGGGTTCCACAGCCCTGTTGGTCAGCTCTCCATCACTGTGACAAGATAAAACCTAGGGATGTTAGCCTAGCAGGGGGGCATTTATTCAGGCCCATGGGTTCAGAGGTTCTGTCTGTGGTCCCTTGGCCACATGGCTGCAGGCCCACTATGACCAAGAGCATCACTTGGCATGACAAAGGGGAACTTGCCTAGCTGTAGGCAGGAGATGGGGTGCCGAGTCCCCCCTGCAGGTGTGTCCCCATGTCCTGCTTCCCCTAATTAGGCCCCTTCTCCTACAGGCACCACAGGGAGGGCAGGCTTTCCACACACTAACATTTAGGGGCCATTTAAAATCTCGAACATGAAACTACCTTTTACTCATTGACATTTAGAGTCTAATAAACAGCTTCAAAAATTACTCAGATACACCACTGCAACAACTTCCTACTTACAGGTTACTCATGCTTCCTCTTTGAAGGTAGAATTGCTCCTGGAACCATGTGCTGACACTTTTCAGCATGACAGTGCTCTAAACAAACAAGGGCCTTATGTTTTGAAAAGGATAAACAAAAGCCCTCCCTCCAAGCGACCTGCACACACACACTCCCTTACCTCCAGGCATCCTGTGCATATGCTCCCTCACCTCCATGCTGTTCTGGGGATGCGGGTCAGTTTTAGACCCAAGTTGCCCATTTTGCCCAGCAAAGGCTGAGTGCCCATAGCCAGCCAGTGAGCCAGATGCCATGTCCTGGGTGTCGTGCTCCTCCAAATTGATTGGGTATTTGTCTCTTATCACTAATTGTTGTCTACTCTCCATGGATCTATAGTGTGCCTACCTTAATTTGACTCACCAAATACATTTGGTTCAATTAGCTAATGAAGAAATGAGGCATACATGAGAAACTCGTGTTCCTTAGGAAAAGATATGACTTTTCAAAGCATTGGTCTCACTCAACTGAGGAGATCCATTTACCCCTTCTGCACACTATCAGCCACTGCTGAGCTAAATTTACAACCTCCTACAGAATGAAAATATATCCTAATCAGTTCCTTGCATCTAATCTTCTTCTATTTCAGTTTGCTCTTCTCACAGCCAAAATTAATTTCTCTATAAAGTTTCACACTTTTAAAAAATTTTATTTCAAAGAATATAAGCAAAAGCAAATAGCAGATGCAAAGACAGAAACAAGGTAACATACCGCAACACATATGATATGGATTTTCAAATCAAGAAGAGCAAATTAGGGCCAGTCAGAAAGTTCAGCGGATTAGAGCACTTGTAAACAAGTGCAGGGGCCAGGGGTTCAATCCCCAGGCCTGCCTTTCTAGCCCTGCCCCAGGGCATGGTGAGATGGCAATTGAGACTGGGCATGGTGGTGCTGGCCTATAATCCCAGCTCTTGGGAGGCTGTAAACAGGTGGATCACTATGAGTCTAATCTAGTAGTGAGACCCTGAACATCCTGTAAACTCTTTCCTAAATACAGAAAAAAAGAAATAACAAATTTACAATGGTTGTCATATCACCTATTTTTATTCAGATCTGTTTTTCTGATTAATATATATATATAGTTATGCAAGATTGAACAAAAAATTGAACAATAATGCTTGCTTTCAATGAAACTTAATTATTTTTCTTGTCTTTTTTACTTTTTTATTTCTTTTTGTAAAATTATTTTAAAGAGAGCATAATAATAATTGATAAGACATTAGTAAAGATACACATTTAGAAGACCAAGATGAGAAATATTCAACCATGGTTTTTGCATTGCTGTCCTCAGTGTAGTTGATTGCAGATATCAGCATATAGAATTAGTCAAGGTGAAAATTCACCACATTAACTGCTAGTTTTAAGACACCTAATGGAAATTATTACTATAATCATTTCATCTACCCTGTATATATACTTGCATGGTTTTGCCTTCTTCATTTTTCCCTATACTTTATCTTATAATCCCACGTGGGAGCCTGAAAGTAGGAGGATCACTATGAGTCTGAGCTGCACAGCAAGACGCTGTACCAAATAAATAAATAAATAAATAAATAAATAAATAAATAATCTAGAAAAAAAAGTGAGGTGAGAGAGATAGCTCAGTGGTCTAAGTTCCTGCCTGGAAACATAAGGACTCTGGTTTGATCCCCAAGTACTGCATGACCATGCCAGCCTGAGCACCAACCAGCCACCAAAACCAGAGATTTCCCACTTTTTAGTATATGATATATAATAATTAAAATAAATTAAGGCAATTATAAAATATTGTAAAACAAATACCATAAACTTTTCCTTTAATTTATGAATTTGAAAAACTACTGTGAAGAATACCTGTATGCTGTCCCTAATTTCTGTTTCCATTCTTTGTTTTGCAATTCTTTTTATCATTCAGTAATTATTCAAGAGTCATCCATGTTGTGTATAGTAGCACCAGTAAATTAGCCATAGCTGCTATATAACGTGTGATTAAATTGAACGTCATTCATTTGCTCATTCTGCTAATAGATATTAGGGTTACTTCCAATTCTTGCTAGCTCGCGATATTGAGCAGTCATTTTTATACATAAATCTTGGTTATCTGTACACAATAGTTTCCCCAAGGTTAGAGTTGCTGAGCTCTGTTATTTTCATTTGCTTAAATAATTTCACCTGTCCAAATGATTTTCCAAAGTGGTTGGGCATACTGATACATCTACCAGACTTGATTAGGGTCTGTATTAACTACAGAGTTACCAACAGGATTTTTGTCAACATTGTGCTGACTTTTGCCTACTGTCTAGTGGACATAATGCCACTGAGCTCTTTGCATTCTTGCCAAATAAAGAATAAAGTTGGCGGTTTTTGAACTGTCTCTTGAGCACTCATGTTTCTGCTGTGAAATGACACTGCAGCATTGTCTCACTGCACCTGCGCTGTGTGCCCCTTCATGGATTTTCAGGAGGGCTTCCCCACTGTGGATGTGAGTCCATACTCACCTTGATTACAGGTGTTGTGGGCTGTCTTCTCCCACAGAGTAAGTTACATTTTTTTTTTACTTTAATGTAGTCAAAAGTACCAGTTCTTTATTTGTGATTGACAATGTTTCTACTTTTTCTGCTTTAAGATCAAAAAATCATAAAGCTGTAACTTTCATCTTTTGTATGTATTTAATGAATTTCATGGTGATCATTGTCTATTCTCTTTTCTAGATAAACCACCCTAGTGCTAGTTAGTAAATACAGTTCTCTCGTACTTCTACTTAGCCGCACAGCTCACAGTGGCCTGTGGCAGGTTTTCATCCTGTTCAGCCTGTTTCTATGTTCTTTTCTCTGTTCTGCTGTTTACCTGGTCTGTCCCTGTGCCAAATGCATGGAGTGCTAATCAAAATTTTTGTAGTAAATCACAATATCTAGGTCATTAAATTTTTCTCTCTTTTTTTTCTTCAGAATATCTTGATTAGGTTTAGGTTTGCCTTTTCCATATACATTTAAGTACCTGTCTTTGACATTTCTTTCTTTTTATTTTTTTTTTAAATAAGTAAGTAAGCAAATTTATTTATTTAAAAAATGACAGACAGGGATAGTTAGGAGAAATGAACATTTTACCATGCTTATGAAATCAAAGTTTGAAGAGCTATAATGTTAAAAATTAAAGCATGTTTCTTTCATGATGGACTCAAACCATTTAACATGCATGTTGCCAGTGAGACAATAGCCTTGCCAGATTTTCCTGTTTATATATATCACTTCTAATGTGGTTAAATTTAATACTGTATTGTTATGTAAATATTGTCTAGGCTATAAGGTTGTTGGCATAGTACAGAGAGACAATTTATGTTTAGAAAATATTTTGATTCATGAGTTCTTAAGTTTTTACTAGTAATGAAGAAAATGAGTTGTTTATTACTGAGGTCTCTATTTTCTTCTTGTTAAACTCCTTCACACAATATTTTAAAATATAATCCATAATGATGGTAAATATTCACAATCTATAGGACAATATCTAGTACCCTTATACACCTTACAAAAAATATTAGCAAAACTAGGTCAGGTGATATGTGCCTATAATCCTGGCATTCTAGGAAACTAAGGAAGGAGGATTATGAGATTGAGCCTGGCCTGGGCAATTCAGTGATTTAGGGAAACCTTGTCTCATAATAAAGAAAAAGGGGATGGAGATGTAGCTCAGTGTGAAGGCCCTGGGCTGAATTCCCAGCATCACAGAAGGAAAAAAAGGAAGGAAGGAAGGCATGAAGGAAGAAAGAAAGGAAAGAAGAAAAGAGGGAGGGAGGGAGAGAGGAAGGGAAGAAGGCAGGTAGACTAGTAGAAGGTAATCAAAAAGCGATCATGAAGTGACAGTATGTTCTCTGCACCCTCTTTCCACCTCTATCTTCATCCTCTCAAAACACCTGTGTACTTCAGCTGTCTAGCCCTTATTTTTTTCCTGTTTTACCTTTTACAATACAACATAACATTCTTTTTGATTTCGTTTATCTTTTCCCTTAAGCTCTAAAGGCAAAGGGTATCTGTACGTTCTTTAATTTCCAGTGTATAATGGAAATCTCCAGATATATCTGCTCACTGGGACTGCCTTTCCTTTCCTTTCCCCTCTGTGCAACTTTTGCTAGTGTGAATTCTCACTTTCCAGCCCATTTTGGAGATAATGGGCTATGTGGCTGTACTAATGCATTCCTGCTTGAATAAGTGGAAACACAAAGGGAAGGGAAAGAAAGACAGAGATGTGGACATGGTCAATGAAATCTGACTCACATTTCTAGTGTGTTCCTATAAATATTATTTAACTCTTGTAGTTTGGTTTACTCAATGAAACAATGGGGGGAATGTACCTTGCCTATGTCAAACTATAAGTAATATTAATAACACAAATACTTTGAATTTGTTATGCATTATGTTTCACTCTGCACCTTCATGAATATGATTTCATTTATCTTCATAGTAGCAGTGCTAAGTAGGCAATCTAAATGCTATTGCCATCAATTATTTTTAGATAAGTCACGGATGCTTGGAGCTTGAATAGCATACCAAAGACTGTATAGCTAACAAGCAGCAAGGAGAAAAGAGTGTTAGGAATGTTCTGACTTCAACTCTAAGACTTTTGCCACACTAACGTATCTTTTCTATGAGATTTTAAGAAAGGCTTCAATAAATAAATCTACCAGAAAGTGCTTTGTTCACTATACAAAGCCACCCATAGGATTATGAAGTTATCAGTGCTAAATTCATCCCTATCCCTATCCTATAGCATTATGCAAGCTATAAAATTATTTCAAATATTTTTTTATCTGAAATAAAGTCTGTATTGCTGTACCTAAAACCAATAACAAATGTTAAAACCTCTAAACTTTAGAGTTTTTAAACTAAGTAAATGGCTGGACTTATTTGGTTATCTGTAGATATATAGAGCATATTTTCTCAACTAAAAATTGGGTCACAAACTCTTTCTTCTGCTGTATGCATTGCCCAGCCAGTTCTCTTTTAGACCTCATGTCTTAACTCAATGTCACTTTCTTAGCTTGGCCTTACCTGTAATTGCAATTCCTTTCTAAAATAGACTGTTCCTGCTCTACTTCAGAGAAGTTTATGTCATTTGTAACCTATATTCATTTGCTTACTTTTTTCTGCCTTTGTTATTGAACTGTAAATTCCTTATGAACAAGTGCCCTTTTACCATCTATATTCTCATTTTATAACCAGGTTCAAGGTTTGCCAAGTGTTGAATGAACAGTACTTAATGAATAAATTACAGAATGGAAATATTACATGGGATAATGGAATAACTGTTTTAAAACCCTGATATCCTCTTTGGTTTCTTTTTCTTCTGTTTGATTAGAGAAGGAACAACAAAGTTAACAGCCCCAGAGACTAGAGAAATAAAGTACTTTTAAGCGTGCCCTGTCATTTTAACCAATGATTGAACCCAGGAGATTGTGAGCTACATTCTAGTACTTTTTAAAATCTTATTTTGAAACAAGATTTTACTAAATTGGTTAGGCTGGCCTTGAGTTTTGATCTTTATCTCTCACCCTCTCAGTAACTGGAATTGCATAGTTGCACCATCATGCCTGGTTTTTAACCATTTTTTAATCTGGATCTTTAGCTTTTTCTTCTGAATGACAATGTTCCAGGTAAGAATAGAGAAAATCTCTTGAATTTAAATCTCCCACTGTAACCCCCTGATCCCTCCCCAAAGGATGCTAAAAACTTTAATAATGGCCTGAATAAAATATTTATGTAGCTAAGAGCTTTACTCAAAAAAAAGTAAATGTTCATTTATACTTCTGAGTGATGAATTTAGTAATCAAATAATGCCTCATTTAAAGAATAAACTCTCCTAAAGCTGAGAATTATTGGCTACCTAGAGAAATGCAAATGTTTTCAGCAAACACGTTCCTGTCCTTTTGAACTAACATTTCAGAGCAGTAATTAGTTGGTGTCACATGGTTCTGGTAACTTCGTTTGCTTCCATATCTGTATTTATAAAGGGCATGCAATGTGTATAGTGCTTATGGTCGGTCCTGATCAGTGCCCTTTTAGAGAGCCAAATTCGTGTCCTATTTAATGTGGTTATACATTCATCCAATAAAGTTACATTTATCCTTGTTTTCTCTAGCTCAGAATGAAATTATGACCCTTGCAATAGTCAATCTTAATTGTCAACTTGATTGGCTCAGGAGTCACTTGCAGCATTTGTCAAGCATGATGCTGAGTGTCATTAGGAGACACAGCTTTAGTGCTACGTGTGGCCCGTCATCCCTTCCTTCCTGGCATTATTCCACTCTGCTTCTGTGTTGTCAGGCACTGGGCAGCGTTGCTTTGCCACATCTTTTTACCGCAACATTCCGACTTTGCCTCCAGCCTCCATGTGCTGGATTCACTCAAGTCATGAGGCCAGGTGAATTTCTCCTGTACACTGTGAGTTCTGGGTGCTAGGTCCCCACCACAGGCAAGCTGTCTAGTCTGACACCTAATACTTCTTCTGGGTCCCATTCAGCTCTCAGCCGTGACTATCAGATACAGCACAGCAAGTCGAAGGTACACAGACCCTCAAGCCTGCGTCATGCCTATGCAGTGGGTGGCTGCTTGAGTCCTTGGCTGAGTAACTGGCTTCCACTGAAGAGTTATATCAGTTATGCTTCTTTCCCTCTTTTTGGATTAAAGCATGAGAAGTGAAGATTCATTTCAAGGTTCACCTGGCCACTTTGAAATCCTATAGCAACTGATGTAGATAGAACAAAATTGCTTTAAACCGTGTAGCTGAATTGATTGTCCAGATGGTCAAAAATGGCTAGAGAAAAATACCAATGATCCTTACACGCTGCCTTGTGTGGTGCTCTTTGCCTTATATTCACACAGTCTCAAGATGGTTTCATTCTTCCTGACAGTCCTGTTAAGTAGCTAGCAAGGCATTTTTAAGGCTCAGTACTTACTTGTATGAAACAAACTAGTCTCTTTTGTTACAGTTAGCATTATTGACAGATAAATTGTTCTAGTTGGAAATTTGACCTACTTGCTCCATGGCTGAAGCCCATCTTTCTCCTCTGACACATTACATTTGTGTATAGGCAAATCGTGACCTAGGCGTTTCTTGTCTTTTCCACTTCAGCTGTGTCAGTCTTTCTTTCACCCCTTACACAAGTGTTCTGGGCTTTCCTACATCTCTGCTGTCTCCAGCCTTTTTCCTTCTGGTGCTTCTATGCCAGTATCTGCTCAGAAATTACCTCCTTTATAAAGCTATCACTGACCTTCTCTGTCCCCAAAGAACCTCATTCTCCACATCTTTCCAGCTTCTCTATGTCTCCATCAAAATATAGCACTTAGTTGTTCACATCTATGCTTCTCTTTATTGGGATCACTGCCCATTTGCTTCTTTTCCCAGCCTATGGATGGGTTCCAGGCATGCACTAAGCACTCCAAATACATTTCTTGAAAAATTAATAAAGAAGTGAATAATATACAGCACTCTTTCTCCTGCTCCCTCTGGGTAAAGTCCTTGATACATACTCAGCTCTGTAAGGTTGCTCAGCTGTGTTCTTGTTTCTCATCTCATCTAACCACAGACATACATGCACACAGGACTCATTTTATAAATGAGAAAATAGAGGCCTGTTAAATATAGGTGATCCCTCCAGCTCAGGGGCCAGCTGATGTCACTTCAGTCTGCTGATGTATTCTGTACATGTACTAAATATGAGCATTATCTGCTGTTAGGCAACAGTTTTCATTTTTTCTTTTCTGTTGTTTGTTGATTTTGATGTTAATCTATAGTAATTTTACCAAATAATCGTGTTGTATCATGGCATTTTCATACATGCATATAGTTTGACCTTAGGCTAGACCACATACATTTAAACCACATCTACCCACCTCGATTGTCCTTTCTATACTTACTATTCAACCCCACAGGTTCCCTTCCTCTAGTCTGACAATGTAGGTTGCCTTCTGTTTGTATGTCCACTATTTTAAGAGTGCACATAGTAAACAAACCTTCAGATATTTTCTTCCTGATTTTGGCTTATTTTCACGTGATGCAATGATCTCTATTTCTACCTCTTTTCTCCAAATTGCAAAATTTCACCCCTCTTCATTCTTGAATGCTACCCTTCATGCATTTACACCATGCCTGCTTAATTCACTCATCCACTGATGGGGATCTGCACTTGTTTCTTGCCAACTGTGAACTGTACCACAATATGGTATATTCCCGTGGGCTGACTTTTATTCCTTCCGGTTTATACCAAGGAGTGATATGGCTGGGTCGATGGCAGTTTTATTTTTAGTTTTTCTAGGAAATGCCATACTGATATCCATGATGGGTCTATTAGTGTGCATTCCCACCAACAGGCAGTAAGAGTTCCTCTTTCCCCACAGCTTCACCAGTGTTTATTGTTATTGATATTCTTGATGATAGCCAAGATTGAGTTGAGAAAAATCTCAGTGTGGTTTTGATACACATTTCTGTGTCCATCATTGGTTTTAATGACTTGAGATAGCAAATCACAGGAGTAGTAGGTTCTAAAAGAGCTTGAAGAAACCCAAAGAATGGTTAAAGACTTTTCTGTACCTTCCTCAGCTCATGATTTTGTCTTGGCATTTAGGCATTGATTGTGGTATCTATTTACTAGAAACAACAAAAACAATTACAACAATGATAAAAATACTTGCTTTATATAGGCACTATAATAATGATTACATGACTGTTCTGAATAGCTGTCAAATCCAATTACTTCAATAGTTATTTCTTTTTCTTTAGTGTCTAGTTGAAGTAACCAAATCTCAGAGGGTATTCAGGGCCTTGCCTAACCAGAGGAGCTAGTGCTTGTTACAGCCAGCTAACTCTGTCCTCAGAATGTGCTGGCTGAAGCACACAGCCTTGGCTGGAATTTTAAGAGTGATTCACCAATAATTGAGATTCCTTTTGCTGACTTAGATAACAGAGGCTTTCCCAGAATGGTTTGGTAAACCATCATCTACTACGTTAAAACTTCCTAATTGTATATACTTTATCTGAACTATCTGCATTTCCTTCATGGCTGGGTGATCTGGAGCATCCTCTGCAGTCCTGGTGCACCAAGGGAGAACGGTTGTCCTGAAGAGGCATCTGGATAATGCAAATTAGGCCATGCCAGTCCCAGCATGCCATATGGTGTGCCACCAGACAGCTGCCCCACAAAGCAGAGCAGTACAAACCTCCTTCAGTGGGCTCCTGATCATCTTGTCCTTGTGCTCAGGAATTCATGATACTCACCATGCACTGTACTCTAGAAGTGTATGTATGCTAGGATTATTGGATTATCATAATATATTAGAAATCAGAAAACTGCTTGCACTGAATGGCCCTGCACTCAAGCATTATATTTATATTCTTCACACATCCTAGGTGCATAAAACACAATTATTCCCTTATATTTTAAAAATAGTCAAAAATGCAATATATTGCAAAATATAAAGGAAGAAGAAAAGACTATTCCTTACAGTTTCCCTATACTTTAATTTTAGTGTATTCTTTTATTTTGGTTGGGTATATTTATATTGGCCATTTCAGTTGCCACTACACCATAAGCCTTTTTGCTTTGTGATTATCATAGCCATCATCTACTAAATAGCTCTGCCTTCTACTACTACATTTTTACTGAAGAGAAATAAATGCACATGCTGACTAAAGTCCACCTGTACCTAAATGTTTGCATCAACTTTATTTGTAATAAGGCAAACAGAAACACTGAAGTGTACATCAATATCTTGTCCTTTCTTTTTTCTGTACCAGGGATTGAACTCAGGATCCTGCACTTGCCAGGCAGGTGCTTATTCTACTGAGCTATATCCTTGGCAACATCTTGTCCTTGATAAAGAAATTTTAATTCACTGATACCTTGAAATACTGGCCATTGACATAAAGGACTAAAGTATTATATATGCAATAGCATTCATAAACTCAAAATATGTATGTCAAATAGAAGAAGCCAGAGAAAAGATGTAGACATGCTATATAATCCTACTTACATATGATTTGAATAAGCTAATCTGTGGTGACAGAAGATTACTTGAAGATGGGAAGAGATGAAAGGGAAAGATTATAAAGATTCACAAGGAAAACTGTGTGAAGTAATGGGTATGCTCATTATCTTCATCATATTGATGTTCTCACAGGTGTTTACATAAAATCAAAACTTAGAATTGTGTATTTATGTATGTGTAGTTTGAGGTAAATCATGCATCAATGAGGCTGAAAAAATTAAAATGGTGTATCTGCTATTAGATCACATTATAGTGGTTATATTGTGACATTACTTTGTTAACTCTATCACTGTTTACGTTCTTCTGTTGTATTACTAATATAAACGTCACAGGAGTGAACATTTTTGGCATAAAGTTCTGAGCTATCATTTTCTTTGTCTTTCAACCTGCTGATGATGAAAACATCCCTCCTGGGGCACAGTGGCACAGGGAATCATCTTTGTACTTCATTCTCTTTGTGCCTTTAAAGAAGCAGTTATGTATACAGCAGGTTCAACAGCAACTTTAATTTTAAAATGTTTGTAGTCCCTGGCTTTTAGGTATCGACTCTTGGAACAGTAACAAAAATTATAGCCTAAGAGTACACGGAACAACTTCACTTGTGAAGCCAGGAATCTCAAGGAAGAGTCCAGGCATGGTGGGAAGCTAACCTCGGCCAAGTGTTTAATCTACTCACAATTTTCAGAGTCTCATGAACCTGTGCTTTCCCTACTGAAAAGCATTTACTCTCAGCAATACTATGTATTAGTCAACTACTGTAATACTCCAGCTACTGTTAGGTGTTTCCTTTTTTTATTCAGTGATGTTTCTTCTATTGAGAGTATAGAAAGTACCATATGGACTTTTTTATGCCACTTTTAACACTCAATATTCAAATAATGAAGAAACATTTGCTGAGCTTCAATTATATATCATACACTGGAGTAGCATATAAGATTAAGCTATGAATAACTACTAGTTTCTGGTATCAAAATCTTGCAGTATTCCTTGAGAAAATAGGGCATATAAACATGGATAGTGGGTGATTATTGAAATTAGGGACGTAAAACAGGACAGAATCAGTGGATACATCTACTGTAGATCTCAGCACAGACTTCTAAAGGAAAGGACACCATAATGAATAGCTGGGAAAGGAAGGCCCAGTAATGAACTTGGAATAAGAAAAATGATGATGATTTCGGCACAATAAACAGCATGTGTGCATCCTAGAACTTGGGGTGCAGTGGCACCTTGGCTGTGTGTGAGCAGCATGCTTAAGTGAATGAAGAAGGCCCAACACTGGCACTGTGACCCTTGGCCCAGGTGACCCATCACAGCAAATGCAGACTGGCTTCAACGATAGAGTTAGCACAGCCTGGGCTAGAGACACAAAGATGACAGTAGTAGCGGCCCTATCTGCAGGCTGTGGGCCAGGCTGGGGGTGCTAGCCACTGACTTGTGTCACTGACTGTGCTCCCTTCTTGATAAGGAGAGGAGTCAATTTTTTATCTTCAGCACTGGGCCTAGCAAGGCTACTCAACTTTTCTCCCAAGATACATTTGGTTCAGATCACTCTCTGCAAACTTTTATGATCCAATTATGACCATATTGATAAGATTGTTAAGGTTTATTTTTAATTATGTTTTATACAAAGAACTCAGAAGCATCAGGGATAAAATACTAACAATATTCTTTAAACTATTTTCTGATTGCAAAATAATATATGTTCATTATATTAACAGTATTAATTATAACCATTTAAATGTTTACTATATAAAAGAAAACTAAAAATATAAGAATACGTTATTGGTAATACTGAGTGGTGGCATATTAAAAGATTTCATAACCATTTGTACATTTCATTATATATAAACCTGTTCCCTGATAATACTCCCTGATTAAAATATTGGACATTTAAAAAGATATATTGTATTTATTCAGTACAGGGTCTCACTACACAGCTCAGACTCATAGCAATCCTCCTGGCTCGGCCTCCCTAACACTGAGCTTACAGGTATGCACCATCATGCCTGGTCTCAGTGGTTGGCTCTGTGTGCGCAAGGTGGGGCTGGCATGGCGTGTGGTACCAGGGATCTAACCTGAGCCCTTGAGCTTGCCTACACATGTTCTTAGATCACTGAGCTATCTTTGCGACCTAAAATTTGGTCATTTTTTTTAAACAGTATTCTTGTACAAGCATGTATCTTGTACAAGAATCTTAATCTTATGTTGCACACAAATCTTAATATGTTATAAGGTAAACCATACAATTAGAATTGTTGACAAAATTGTTGGATTCAATTTTGAGGGATTCTATGAAATATCCTATACTCGACACATATTTAAGCACCTTGTCTTTTATTAATAGGCATTTGGATTATTCCCAAATTGTATTTCCACAAATAACATGAAATCTTCCTTTTTACTTGTGAGAATATTAAAAATCTATTTTAACAATTTTGAAATTTATTATTATTAAATGATAACATGGTCACTACATAGTGAAATGCATCACTAATATTTATTTCTTAAGACTAACTTTTATTCTATATCCTATGATTAAAAACTTATTTATACCAATAGATAATGTTATTTACATGTGAGATTAATGTGTTTAATTTAATAAATGTTCATGTAAAACCTATCCCTAAGTCCTGAGTTTGCTTTGAGCAGTTGATTAAATGTTATTAGTGTATGGGTCACTCTAGCTTACTAAAGGATGGTGGAGTGTGGTACCATTCCCTGAATCCTCTAGTAGTGTATCCAGTCATGAAAAGATAGCTCTGCAGTCTAAATGCCTGCCTCACCAGCACCAGCACCCAAGTTTGACTCCTGGCACCACAGGCTGTGCTGGCCTGGGGTTACAAGCACAGGTTGCTGGCTACCAAAACCAGGCATGCTGACACAGGTCTATGATCAGTGAGATGGTGAGGCTGAGGCAGGAGAATCAGTATGAATATGAACTGCACATTGAGACTCTATATCAAACAGATAGATAGACAGACAGATAGACGGACGGACGGACGGGCGGGCGGGTGGACGGGAGGGCTGGCGGGCGGGCGGGCGGACAGATAGAAGGGAGATTTGTTTTAAAAAGAGGAAAGCAGGAAATCTGTTTTCTTCAGATTTGGACTAGGTCCCAATTTCTGTTTTTATACACAATAACTTATTGAATTGTCACCTCTCCTTTAGTACAGTGGCAGAGATGTACTAAAGCTTTTGTAGTTTAAGAAACTGAATTCAGTGTGGTTAGCTTTCTCAAGCCCATGGCTAGCTTAGTTGGTGGAAAGCCCCTGCCTACAGTGTAGCCTCACCATTCTTATTCTTCCAGTTATGTGTGTCTTCCCACAAAAGCCAAGGGGCTGTTGTGCTTCCACTGTAACCATAAACAGATAGCATCTCCTTAAAAAATGAATAATGATAGTTAAAGTACTTGACTTTTACTACGTTTCAGGTCATGTCCTGAGTTGATGGGTGTCAGATCACACAGTCCTCTGAACAAAACGATGCAGTATATCATTGTACTGATGACAGAGATAGGGAAACTGAGGCGCTGGGAAGTAACTTTCACCACAGGTACTCAGCTCATAGTGCAGTGTACAGGACTCTACCTGAGCAGCTTGCTTGGGGACAGTATTCTAACCCATGAGAACATGGATTGCCTTTCCACGATAATTACGTTTGTGCCACAATCCAAGTGTTCATGTTGTTTCACCACATGCGATGACACTATGACATGAAGAGGCACCATAGGCACCAAGAACACAGCTTCTGAAGCTCGCCTACCTCTGGTTCTGCCAGTGAGTTGTGTGACCCTGGTAAGAAGTACCTAGCTTCTCTAGGTCTAAGTTCCCTCATCTATGAAAGGGACATAACAATAGTAAGCATCTCATGAGGCTCTCAGGCGAATAAATATTTATAGCATTGAAACCCTGCTTGCTGTCTGTTGATGTTTGAGTTTCTGGTGATTGCTTTCCTGCTCCTCTGATTCCTGTCCCATGCAGCACACTGTGTGAAACAGTAATCTAAGTGACAATCAGAGGTGACCAGATACATCCACATTCCACTACTGAGGCCCCAGCAAGGACAGGAGCTGCCGGCTTCCTAGTATCTTATGTCTCTGTGAGGTCTGTTTTAAAGGCAAGAGCCTGCTTTGCCAGCTTTCCAAATTTAGCCATAACTGGGTCACCTAAAAAAGTAGTGCACTGTTCCCTCAAGTAACCTTGCGCCTATGATACTTTTGTACGAAGCGCTCCTCACCAAGCTTCAGCATGTTGCCAGTCTCCTGAGTCACTGCTCTGGTGGGGAAGTGTGTGAAGAGTGGCTCTTTGGAGCCAGCCCCAGAGGAGAGGCAGCTTGCTCCTGGCCTTGGCCAAGTCTGTCTCTTCAGGGAATGGCACAAATGGGGAAACAACCCCACAAAGCAAAAATGTGAGCAGGACTCTAAGTGTGTTGGTTGCCCAGGGTCACATCTGAAGGACTCCTGTCTATGGTGAGCTGTGCCACATCCCTGCCACAGCTCCACAGCCAGTGCCAAGCTCTGCCATAGTGTAGCTTCTCTGTCATAGGTAGAGTTTGAACTTGGTCTGTCTTTAATGTCAGTTAAGTCTCTTGATGATCGGAGCCTTTGGAACAATGTTTCTGAGGAACTGTCTTGGGTCAGGGTCAGAGGTTGATTACTGAAGTCTACCTTGACAACTGACTCCACTGACATGGGGTCCTCTTCCTATGTCTGGAAACAAAAGCCAAGGGATTCAGAGACCTTTTTCTGTGAGCTGTGTGCTCTGTCTGTAGTAGAGAAGCAGACCCATCTGGGAGGACCAAGGAGTGGGCTCTGTGGGGACAAGGGTGCTGACCCCTCCAGAAACCCCCGTCTCCAGATGCCAGGCACTGTATAGATTATTTTCTTGACCTCAGATCAGCCCTATGGGTGATTATCTATTTAGAAGTAGGAACTGATGCTAGATAATTTTAAATGAGAGTAACTTGATTAAGGTCAGAAACAGGAGACTAATGCCTAGAATACAAACTTATTATCTAGCTCCAGATGGAAGTCCATGCACTTTCCACTGTAGGTGATACTTCCATTTGAAAGAAAAAGTATATAGAATTTAGAGCCTCAGAGCATCTTACGAGATTCTTTATTTTATAGATCTTGGGCATGGCATTAAGGATTTTAATGTCCGATGACATCTGTTTGCTGAAGAAGTTTATGATTTTGTTAAATAATCTTACACTTTCCTTAGGAGGGCACCATTAGAACCTGTTCTAGATTAGCATAAGCAAGGGAATACAGCAAAACACTGACAAGTGTCTATCTCTTTAACCTGATTGCCATTACACGTGGTATGCAGTATAGAATGATCATGCTACACCCCATAAATTCATAAAATTAAAAGAAGAAAACTTGAAAGCTTCACTTGGCTTTCTTAACTTTAATGGATGTCAGAAATAGAGGAGCTTTAGGGACTCAGAACCCAGCACTCTTTCCCTCTCTCTCTCTATCTCTCTCTCTAACATCTTGTCTGTAGAGTTGTCAGGAATATATAATAGCTATTGTTAATCACTGGATTATAATTGTGGCTCAGTACATTATATCCCTTTGTAATAATACAGCTGAGTGACTTACTATCTAACTAAAAAATTACTTCTCTGGAAACACTGACCAAGGACATACCATGTCCATGTGCTTCTGATGTTGGAGGAATAGTATAAAGTGAAAGCTGACACGCTCTTACCCTTGATGGTCTTGGATCCTGATATGGAGAAAGAATTAAAAACTAGAAATAATTCAGAGGCAGATGTCCAATACCTCACAGAGCATGCAGAGAAACAGGTACACACAAGGGCCCAAGAAAGGCCTTGCAGAGCGGAAGGGCTGGACTAGGCCTCAGGCATGTCAAAGCTGCACCAGGCAAAGGAAGTGCTATAGCTAACAATTTCTCCTCTGCCTCTCCCTTCACTTTCTTTTTCCTTGTTTCCATAACAAGAGCCCAGTTCTCCTTCTTCCCCATGCCCCTTCCATTATGTCTATAAGTCTACTTTGCTTGATTATGGAAACAGCCTTTTTGTCAACCTTATCAAAGGTTGTGTAGTTTCACTTATATAGCACAACTCTCATTTAATTCATTGATTAGCTTTTTAAAATGCCTTGTAGCATTGCAACTGTTAAGATGGAACATAGGGGTAAAATACTTTAACATAAACTCATGTATGTTCAGTAAAGAATATTTGAAAAGACAGGAAAATATATTGGAAAATGTTAGCATGGCCCATTATATAAAGATTAATTAATTAATTTTTTTGAAAATTTATTTATTTATTTATTCATTTATTTGGTACATGGTCTTACTATTCAGCTCTGACTCACAGTGATCCTTCTGTCTCAGCTTCCCAGCACTGATATTACAGGCATGTGCCACCATGCCCAGTTTCAGTGGCTGGCACAGTGTGCCTGGGTTCTGGAGCCCTCATTGCATGTGGTACCTGGGGTCAAACTCAGGTCCTTGTGCTTTCCAGTCAGGCTGTTAGACTTCTGAGTTATCTCTCCAGTCCCTGACAGTTTTTATTTGAAATATTTCCTATCATCTTTCATTATTTAGTGTCTTTTATTCATTTTGCATGATAGTGTTGACACATTATGCATAGTTTTGTATATTTATTATTTTTGTATCAGCATAAGATGCCACAAACATGCTCTAGATTACTTATCCATTTCCTCAATATTATGCATTTCAAAGGTGTATTGATTCCATTGTTCAGTATAAAATTCTGTTTAAAATGTTGAGTGCTTTCATTTGGGGGTACTAAGTATTAGTGCCCTTAAATGCACTCTGAGATTCTGAACATACAGAAGTTCTTGTAGAATTCAGTTCTTTTAGAGACATTTGAGTGCCATACAGAAAGTGGCTTTAGGTAGCTCATAATTTAGTAAGACAATTAGAAAGTGACTGTCTTATCAGGGGAAAAGAAAGCACACTAAATAAATTCCAAAAAGGCCACTTACACTTGTGCTCTGGGATATTTCTGTCTCATGGAGTGAAGGGCAACTTGAGCTAAAAGGTTCAGCAATTCTTCGGCGTGGTCACAGGTAAGGGGCGGGAAAGAGAAGGACAATAAAAAATCTGTAAGCCAATCTATCTGCAGGTGCTCCAAGAAAATTGCAGGCCAGAAGCCTAAGAAGATGAACTTTGAACAGCCGGCCACGAATGTTACAGCAGGAAGTGTGAAGGCCTCCTTAATAGATAGTGAATGATCTGTCACTTCTTTTTTCAGAGAATTCCACAGCCCTAATACACAGGAGCTCATGGGCAGATGCTCAATTTAAAGCAACAAGTATCAGTTTTGCTGAGTACATTAGCAAAGATCTGAAAACACCAATGATGCTCAATATTAACAGAGGTATAAGAAACCTAGGACTATCGATGATCTAAAGCACATATAATTATAAGACTGAAATTTGGCATAAACTCTCTGGAAAATAATGTGGCAGAAATGCATCAGTCTTTAAGATACGCCTCCTTTTATGTGTTTTATTCCTGCTTTTAAAAATTTATCCTATGTTGTGCTTAAAGGTGGTCATACATCATATATATAGTAGCATTTTTATCTAGTACTATAATATTGGTATCAACTAAATTGTTCCTTAGTTAGAATCTTAAATAATATATGGGGTACAAAAAAAAAACCAAAAAAAATATATGGGGTAACCTTGAACAAAAATGACAGCTCTGTTTTTCCAAAATGATCAATTATATATTCATATGTTAACCTTAATTAATGTTTGTCATATGTTAAAAACCAAAGAAGAACAACTATCAATAGTAACTTATTCCACTGAACCATCTCCCTGGCCCCTATCAATAGTAACTTTGACTGATCTCATCTGTATTAAAGCAAAATATTTATGTGGATAAAATCATCAAGAAGCACATGTCCCTAGTAATTAATAATTATTAATTATCATTTAGAAATATGAATAAAAAGAAAATTTAATTTATTTTCAGTCCATTTGGATTTTTTTGCAGGGAGAAGGAGGATTTCAGTTTCACCTAGGGACTTTGCACTAAGTTCCATCCTCAGACTATTTTTTAATCTTTTTATTTTAATGTAGTGCTAATAGATTTTAATAAAGAAAATATAAGAATCACTCTTATTGTTATAAAAATAAAATTGTATAACAAAATATAATGTAATAGCAGATAATATAATGTATATTTTTTGATGAATATGTAACATAAATATATCTTTCAAGTAATAAAAAAAAAAAACACTTAAGAGATTATCAGGGATGTTATCTTGGTTTCGGATTTAAGACTACACCAAATGAATTAAAGGCCAAGATGAAAGCAAATGTCTTCTGCTATGGCTTATGTCTAGATGTCCCCCCAAAGCCCTTTGCAGTTGCAGGTGAGACTTTTTCAGAGGTTTATGGCAAATGTCTTCTGCTATGGCTTATGCCTAGATGTCCCCCCAAAGCCCTTTGCAGTTGCAGGTGGGACTTTTTCAGAGGTTTATGGAGCTAGAATGTGTGATGCTGAGATTGAGAGCTTTGGGATTAAGGGTGTGAGTGCCACCCACCCTAAGCAGCCTAAATAAGCTGTAAGAGAGAAAAGACCTGTGGTCATCCCTTGTTGCTTTGTAACCATCTGCCTGACATGGACTGATTCTCCTCTGTGATGCCCCTTCTGCCATGCTACCCTAATTTATAGTCATCCAACTACAGACTCAACTCTTTGCAAACTGAGAGCTAAATAAACCTTTCCTCTTTAACTTTGGGTGTCATGTATTTTACCTCAACCACTAGAAAAATAACTAAGACAGAATTTGGTATCAGAGTTTTTTGCTATGCCTGTACCTGACCATGTGGTTTGTGGATATTATGTGTGGGGAGAGAAGAGTTAAGAAGGGTTTGGATACACTGGCTGAAGAAGTGGAGCTAGAACGGCTGGGTTTGTACTTGATAGGAGATTCTGGTCCAATCTCAGAAGACCAGAGTGTTGCTAGAAATTCTGTTGGTAAAGATGAGACTCAAGTAGTCTCTGTGGGAAAGAAGGACTACATTGATTGTTAGACTCCAGATAATGTTACAGCTTGACAAAATATTGTCTATATTTTGCTTGTGTCCTGAGACTGCCTAAGACTGAGGTTAAGGACAGTAGACTCATCTTGCAGAAATTTCAAGGCAGTCTGATGTTGAGGCAGTGGCATGGCTACTGTTTGTGGCTTTTACACAGATTTATGTTTAGAATCAAGAGCAAAGAACACAGAAAACTTATTTAAAGGTCTTGAGCTTGGGCAGAAAGAAAGTTTTGGTAAAACCTCAGACTGCAAAGATCATGACTGGTGAAAAGTATAAAAAATAGTAATAATAATGTCTAGAGGACTTCAATAAATGAATACAGGGCTCTACCCTTTGCTGTCTCAAAATTCCAAAAAGTAAAATAATTTTCTTTAAGATAAGAGAAGTAGAAAAGTTTTTCCTCAAATTTTAGCTTAGAGGTATCAGACCCCCTACAAAGAAGAGAAAAACAGCTGGCAGCAAACCTTGGTCTCATCCACATAGTGTTCATTTTAGGTTCATACAAAATAAGAGAGTTGTGAGATCAAAAAGGTTTCCCTCCAGCTTCCAACAAAGGCTATGAGAACCAGAGCATGTGACCCTGAAAGGATAGCACGTAGAGCTGTAAGCCTAAAGCCAACGTAGCAGGAAAGGTACCACCAGGTTAAAAAAAAGCCCACAAACATAGGTCATCCAAAAAGCTACAAGAGTGAGCAAAGCCAGACAGATAAAAAAGACAGGAGAGCTACACCTACCAGAAGTGATATTGGCACAGATTTGCCCAAGTCAGTTGAGGTTCACAATTGGCCAAAAATTGCTGGAGATGCTAGAAGTAGAACTGTGAGATTTAATGTTTTCCCTGTTAGATTTTAGTCTTGCTTTGTTCCTATTCTGCATTAACTCTCTGTTTATAAATTTTAAAATGGAAATGCCTATCTTTTCTGTTGAATATTAAGAGTGTTTAACTTTCTTTCATTTATACAGGGGTTTGCAGCTAAGAATTTACCTTAAATCGTGGAAGAGACTTTAGACAAACTTGTCAGCAATGCTGAATGTGTTAGGAGTTTGGCAACTCTTGGAGACGGAATAAATGCCTTTTACATGAAAAGATGTGCATGTCATGGCTTGCCTAGATGTCTCCTCAAAGCCTCATGAGGTCGTATGTAGTTTTTCTGAGGTGGCTAGATCTGGAATGTGTGATGCTGAGGTTGTTTCCTGGTACAATGCTAAGATCATAGGTACTAGAATGAGGGGTGTGAGTGCAAGTACCCTCAGTAGCCTAGACAAAATGCAAGAGAGAAAAAGAGCTGTGGCCCTCCCTTGTTGCTTTGCTACCCACTGCCTGCCGTGAGCTGTTTCTCCTCTACAGTGCCTTTCTGCCACACTAGCCTGCCTTAATCCCAGCTGATGGTGGGCTAAAACACTCTGCAAACCATAGCCTAATAAAGCCTTCCTCCTTTCCCTTTGGGTGTCAGATCTTTTGTCTCAGCAACCAAAATGGTAGCCAAGACTTCCTCTGAGTGACTTTCCTGGATCATCTGATGTTGGCCTTGTTACTTCACATTGCAATTTAATTCCACAGTAGGACTCAGCAAGGCATTTTACTTCTTTCTGTTTTTTTTCTCCTGTCTGATATTGAGGACCTTGCTCTTCTTATTCTGGGTGGTATCCATAGCACTTGGGCTCTATCTGAACTCTAGTGGCTTTATATAAATTAGTTGAATGAAATACATGTCAGCTGGACAGCTTGTGAAACAATGGTTTCTAAGACAAGTCTAAAATCCCTTAACTTGGTGTATAAAACCTTACATAACTTAGTTCCTCCTAACTTCCCTGCCTTCACTGGCCTCTCAGTACCTGTCACAGGCCCTCGCCCTCCGCCCCAGGCTCTGAGCACAGGTGACTTTGATCACTGCCCCATTAGCTATACGTCTTTCTCTTTCATCTCCTGATCTTTGTACGTGTTGCCTTTCTTCCTGAAGCACTGAGCCATTTTTTCCCCTTTACTCCTATTTATCTTTCTGGAATCAGAATAATTGAAATAGCTACTGCTTCAGCTAACAGGCTCTCAAGTAAAAGGTTATATTAATTATCTGAAATTATTTTTGCCTAAAGAGCTATCTCTGAAAAGTGGGGCTAATGACACCAGTTTTGTGAGGCTTTGTCAAGATAGGAAAGAAACCAGGATAAATCTTTGTGCAGAGAGCAGTTTCTCTCACACTGGGAGGAACAGGAGGAAGAGGGCCATATCTGTTCTAGTTGAGGTCATAATAGTATTGTTTATTTGGGAAACCATCTTCGGATGAACTAGGTTCTACTAATCTGTAGCAGAAACCGATTCATATTTGTTGCTCCTTGAGTCCTACTAGAATAGGAGCTCCATGGGAACAGAGATTAAGGCTTCTGAATTTAGCAGGGCAGCCACACCTAGTGTGGGGCAGATAGTTAAAACTTAATAAATGGTTATGAATTGGTGGAGCTGGTAATCTTGGCATAAAGCAATAAAGGAACTAAGGTACTATCTCAGTGTCAATGGAGAAAAGCATGGGACAGTGAGCCCTGGGTGACTCATGTCCATGAAGGACTGAGAAAAGGAGGAAGCCCACGGGGAGAACTACAGAGGAAGGGCAAGTCCTGGCCTTCCCCACTTGGGACCTTTTTGTTCATCCTGGTAATGCTGCAGTACCGCACTCAGAAATCGCATCTTTTCACGTTCATAACTTCATGGTATAGACACTGCAGACCCCTTTGGCTCACAAGCTAAGTGAGATGCATAGGTTAATTCTTTGATTCAGCTCATATTTAAGGCATGGGTCACAAATAAGAGAAGACATGCCATTTATTTGGGTTATAGTTGGTTCTTTCAGAAATACATATGGAAGTTGTGCACAGCATAACAACACAAACAGGTCACTTACCATCTCAATATTTAGTTCTAGAGACAGTTGCCTAAACAAGCCTAGGTAGATAGTTTAGAGGCAATATCCTGTGGGAGTACAATGAACAGAACAATTTGTTCACAGAAGAAGGCTTAAAAGGTCCTCAGATGATGTTACATTTGACCTAAGCTTTATACTACAAATTTCTCAGTATTTTATTCATTTAGTTTCATTCCCAGATAAACTGGACATGAATTCTAAATAAGAATTTCTTTTAATTTCACCAATTAAAATATGTTCATAGAAGACCATTGTTGAATGTATGTCTATTATTTAGCTTAGAGTTTTACTTGGTTGTAAGTTGTTTTGCCTTTTCTTCTTTTAATATAACCCAGCAACAGTGATTCTCTGTTGCAAGGAAACACTGAATGAATTAGTGTTTGAGGTGACAATTGTCAGCAGACTTTTAAATTCTTTTGCAAAGCTGATAATATATTAAGGAAATTGACTTTCTGTAAAGCAAAATAGGAAATATCCTCCAAATGAGAATTTTGCAGATTCCCAAGGTGATCCGTCTATTCCCTATTGCATACTGTAAGGGACCTGAAAAAATTTTCACCTGATTCTTGTTGATAATAGGAAAACAGATAGCTTTAATACTTGAAATGAAGGGGTCAATGATATACGAGGACAAAATTTAGGTTGAAAATAGAATTGTATAGTTTATGAATTAAAAGAAACCTTCATGGTTCAATTTCTCTCTCTCTCTCTCTGCTTCTTTCTTTGCTATAGAAAATTTAAATAAATTGCTATTTATTAAAAGGTTCTATTAATATCATTACTCAATAGCTTTGTATTATTAACATCTTTATATGATTGGACATGTCATTTAAAATCACTATCAGATCCTCCACATGCACACACACTAAAATGAGGAAACAGAGGAAAAATTATGTCTTTCAAAGAGTTGTTCCAAGAATGACAGGACATAGTGCATGTAAACTGCTACTGTGTTTTATTGGGCCCAGGCTGTTCATTGGCCTTGAAGAATACATTAAGATGGCAATAAAATCAGCTTATCACACAGTGCCTGACAGAGAGTAGACATCCAGTAATTCATTGTTGGCTGAATTCTGAACCTGCCTTTCTGATGCCTTTGTATTGTCTGACAGGCTTCTGCAGCCATTGGATTCCAGTCCTTTGCATTCTGTGCTATTCCTTTAATAAAAACATAAATTGAAGCCCTGAATTTTCAAGAATTTTGTCCTATGATCATGAATATGGAAGTACTAAAGATTCAAGTCTATTTTCAAAGATGTTCTAAATGCCAGTCTATTTTCTACCATAGTCTTTTAAACATAATAATGATGATCCCCAACCTCATGATTGTAGTCAAATACAGTAATTCAAGGGAATTTGTGAAGTACAATTGTGTAGAGAACATGCTATATTTTTATATTCACTTGTATAAATTACCAAAATATAGGCATATTTTTGGCTCCTTCATTGAATATCACCATGATTAATTATTTTGTCACTAATTAGTCTTCAAAAATATTTTAACTGATGATTGCCCTTATCCACAGAGATACCAAATTTGTCATTTCCATTGTTGAATATTCAGAGAAATTTCAGTATTCACTGTCATAAATATTGCTTTTATATACACCTTTGAAGAATTATCTCTTTTATTATTATGAAATTATATCTGGATTAAAACTGATTTCCATTTTTAAAGCTCCCAAATGGTAAGTAGTAGCACCTGTACACCTTCTGACAGACTATACTGATTTCTGTACCAAAAGATGTCTGCCTGGATGTTTCTCTCAATTTTCTTTTATTCTATGTATAAGTCAGTCTTTATTGTCAGAAAATAAGTTCAATATTGAAGGGAAGTTTTCCTCTTTTTTGCTATTTTTTTCCAAAAGAATTCTATTGGGCAAATGCTTTGCTGCAGCCTGCAGAATAACCTGTCGATACCGAGCGCATTTCTCATTATTCCAGCACGATAATGCCTGCTGATTGCCTGCATGCAGTCTCCCACTAAATAACCAAGCAGGGACAGCTTCAGCAGAGCTGAATCCCCTCCTCTGTACCCATCGTGTAGGCATAGTGAAGTGAATAAAGATCATAGCTTAAATATTCAAACACAAAGATTCTGTACTTCAGGAATTTTTACCTTCTGTGAAGCCAATTATCCTTTGGATGTTTGAGCTTCTATAGTAATCACCTAAATATATTTTAAACCTCTGTTGTATCCCATACATGAGCTAATGCACCTCCATCCTTTAATGAATAATGGTAGTTGTACAGATAATTTTCAGTGTATAAAGAGTTTCCTGTAGTTATTTGAGAAAATACCCCCCCAAAAGGTAGGCAACAAGCAATGATGCTTAAGAGTTGTGGTGTCGTATATTGCTGCACTGTGAGGTGTGTACACTAAATAATTATTTATACATGATGGCCATTTTTACATCCTTTAAATGTGAGCTTGACAAAATAATAAGCACGATTCATTGAAAAGTTTGGAGACAAATTTGTTCTAATTATGGTTTTATCATCAATTTTGTGAACCTCAGTAACCCTGATTTATTAATTGTAGAAAATAATAATTCTTCCATTTCCCACAAAAGTGTTGGGAGTCTGCCATATAAACACTTTTAAAATTATAAATACAAATTTATAATCATAAATGTCTTGGGGTTTGGTTGGCATTTCTTTTCATGATGTGATGGAAGGGACTGAGAAATGCCCTACCTTTTCTAGAAGTCTCCCTTCCTTTGAGATGGTTCATGAAGAAATCTAGCTGAAGTATAGAAGCTGAACTGGCCTCACAGTAGCACTTCATAAAGGAAGACAAAAATGCGCTGAAAGCTGGGAGAATCTCTGTGGTTTGAGTCTGAGGGATAAATTGGGCTCAAACGATCCAGGAAAGAAATGACCTAGGATGTGTGTGCTTGGAGGAGCAGGACCCTCTCAGTTACCTATAGGTAAAAACATGAGTATGGAAGAAGACAGTGACCCTATGTGCTTACAGTAAACCAACTGGACCTAGATAGGCACTGAGACGGAAACAGAAATGGAGGAGGAGCAGCCAGGAAGCCCACGTCCATGACGTGGGGAAAGCATGCCTGGGGGGCTTCTGATCTACTTGATGATTGAAAAAGATAAAACAAGAAACAAGAATTTCATGTACATGCTGATGTTTGTAGTATATATTATGGTTTGTGGATAGGTGTCCCCCAAAGACTCATGCAATCATGGGATGGCTTCTGGAGTTTGGGATTGACCATTGTAAGTGTGGTTGCTGAGCTCACCCTGGAGCATGTAATGTGCATTGCAACATAGAGAGGAGAGAGAGGCTAGCTAGCTGCCTGAGCTGCAACTCCCTTGGCTCTTTGCCTCAGCTATGAAAGGTTGTACTCTGCCATGTACCACACTCTGCCTTGGAGCCAGCTGAGTAAGGACTGAAACGTCTAGTAACTGTGAGCCATACAAGCCTTTCCTTCCTTCATTTTGGGTATTGGGTATTTTGTCCCACCAATGAGAGAAGAGTAACTGAGATCGTATAGTTTGGATAGCTTTATACCACAATAGATTCTCAGAATTCAGGGATGTGTAAGGTTAGGTTATAACTATCATAACTCCAGTGTCTCCACCATATCTGCCTAATATAAATAATTTGGAGGCTGTAGACATACTGATTTCTGACAAAAATCCTGAGGTAGGCAGTCATATTGCAGCCTGAACATGAGGACTTCTTTTTATTTTGTTTTAAGCTTTCCAGACTATTTTAATGTGAAGGCAACAATTGATAGAAACTGTTGTAGAAGACCATTGAATACTTTTCACCTAAGGAGGGGACTTAGGGAACAGATAAATTAACTACTACTTCCTTATACTATCGGATCATGTTTTGGTTGTAAGCTGCATCTCTTACAGAATTCTTTTGAATTACTGTTTTGTCTGACTCATTGGAAGGAAGTTTACATTTTTCCTAGTTATTCAAGGATTCAGCTATAATGTTGTACTAGAAACAAAAGAATTGTAAATATACACTTTGCAGACATAAAAGCACTGAATTTAGAGACAAGGATGTTGCAAATACTGGCTCGATGCTCCTGAGTGAGGGATTTAGCTCTTTTGTGCTGCAACAAGAAAAAAAGACATCACCCTTAATCTTCCCCACCAAGCCCAGGTCCTTGCTTCCTGCCTGTATTTGGTTTCTGTGTTTCACTAAATGTGGTTTCCATCTTTTGTTACTCTTGCCCACTTGGTTCTAGAGTTTGAGGAGCCAGGCTGTTTGCCTTGTCAAGATTTTGCTATTTTAAACAATGTTTAAATTTATAACTTTGATCATATTTGAAATATTTTTTTTTAATGGAAGCACACCATAGCATCAGAGTTCTTATAATTGGCTACTCTTTCACACTCTGTTCCTCCCCTTGGAAGGATGGTACATCTCATGACCATGCCCCAGGAAAGCAAGTCTCCAGGACCTTGGATTATTTTCTTATTTTAGTTTTCTAGCATTTATTGAAAGGAGTTGTGTTCTTCATTTGCCAACTTCACTATGTCACCTCTCAGTTCTCTGAAATTCTGAAGTCTACTTGTTTAGAGCCAAACATTTTCTCTGCTATTTAAGAATGAAAGTCAGAGATATCTCTTATCATGAAAGCAAAATTTAGAATGACATTTTTATTATGGAAAGTTTCAAACATATCCCAAAGTACAGAGAATAGAGTAATCAACGCCAATTTCACATTCTTGTTTCATCTCTTCTTCCCTTCCCTTTTATGTAAATATTTATTTGATAGAATAATCTAAATCATACCATTTCACCCAAAAAATAGCTCAACATGTTTTTCTACAAGATAATTATTTTAATTTAAGTGAAATATAATTATCAAACTAAGAAAAATTAACAATGATTCATGAATAGATTCCCTTATGTAGTATTTGTTCAGTATTTTCCAAATGCTTTAAAATATGCTTTCTACAGTTGGTTTGTTCTAATTAGGGTTCAACCAAGATTTGCATATTCAATGTGGTTAATAATGACTTTAAATTGTCTCTGTCCATTTCCTCTCCTTTTTATCTTATGTGTTCTACAGAAGGGAGGGTAGAGCTACTAGGAAATTTCCCACTCTGGATTTGGTTAGCACTATTCTCATGGTATTATTTAATTTGTTTCCTTTTCCCTACTCTCTTCCTTCCTGTAATTTGCTAAGAAGACGTAAGGGCCCAATTTCATCAAAGGCTGTTTCGCTTTTTTCCAAATGGCTAGAATGTGTCACGAGTGGTGCTGGGATCTTCCTAATAGAGGCTTATGATATCTTGTCCCATTTTTCCTGATGCTATAATTAATAAATGGACTCAGATAATGTCCACCTGATCCTACCATTATAAAGTTTGAAAGCAAGATGTTTGAAGAGGCATTTTCTTATTTATCACAAATAACTCTGATTGCTACTGTAATGGCTCATGACTATCACTGCTGCAGGATTGAGCCTTCCTCTTGAAAAATGCCCGCACTTCACAAATAACACCAGAAGAGATGGTAAGAATGTGTCTTATGCTTTCGTCTCTGTCACACATTATCATTTCCATTACCACTGACCTCATAGCTCACATCCATTTTCCTACAAAGGATTCAAGTCTATTTTTCTTTATGGCAGAGTCATACTCAATTGTGTGTGAAAATGTTGTTTTCTTTATTTATCTGTTGATGGACATATAAGCTGCTTCCAAAATTCAGCTATTATAAATTGTGCTGCTATAAATACAGAATACTCATGTATCACTGTAGTACAATGTAGCTAACACTTTCCAGAAGATATCTAGAAAGGGAATATCTGGGTCAACTGGAATTTTTAGTTTTAGTTTTTTGAGGACTTTCTACACAGATTTCCATAGCTTGTATTTTTATGAGTAATGCAAAAAATTCCTCTTCCACTACAACCTTGCCAATATGTGCTACTATTTGAGTTCATGATAATGGCTTTATTTCTGGAGTAAGATGGATCTCAGTATGGTTTTAATTTTCATTTCCCTAATGACCAAAGTAGTGAAGCATTTCATCAAGCTCTCATCAGCCTGTTGTACTTCGATGAAGTGGCTACTCACTACACCTGCCGAGTTTTGCTTGAGTCTTCCATTGGCGAGGTCTATTTTTTTTTTCCAGTTCTTTATGTATTCTAGGTATTAACTCTGTCTAGAGAGTGGCTGGAAAAAATTTTCCAATTCTGTAGATTCTCTTTTCACTCAGTTGGTTGTTGTGAACACATGTTGAGTTGTACAGGAGCTTCATAATTTGATGTGATTTCATTTATTGATTCTTGGTAGTTTCCTTTCAGTCATGGTTCTGTTTAAAAATTTCTTCTTCTGCCTGTGTCTCTAAGATTTTTACATGCTTTATCATCCATCAAGCTAAGAGTTTCTTCTTTAGCACTTAGTCTGATCCATTTTTGAGCTTTACTACACAATGCGTCTTCTGCATGTGGATAGTTACTTTCTTCAGCACTATTTATTAAAGATGTTCTCTTCCTCCAGTGTATGCTTTTCGGTCACCTTATTAAAGATCAAAGCTGAATGTGCTTGGAGTTGTTTCTGCATCCTCTGTCAGAAAAAGTTTCATTTCTGGGTTTTAAGATGCTCCCAACTATATCTTTAACAAAGTCACTTAGCAATTTTTTGAGGAAAAGGCTTCCTCCAATTTTTTCCTTTTACTGGAATGGAATAAATATGAGTGGTTGATCTATGTCACACTCTATCTGCTGGGAGGGCCACACAGACAGCGGGGCCATCACTGCTGTGTATGTGGGTTTTGCAGAAGGAAAAATATGATTTTGCTCCAAAGTTAGTAATGGTTTCATAGGTGATGCTGATTTCTATTATTTCTAAAGAGATTCAGATCTTTATTCAGATTTCCTGATGAGAGAGTAGTGGTTTCTTGAACCCTAAATGAAAGTCCCAACAAAGCAATGGCATAAAATCATGGAAATATTCTAGATGCTTTCTCATTTTAAGTTACACATTGTCAACTGGATTGCAGGGAAGTGTAATCTTTTATTCTGGTCTCATACCTTCTGGTTAGTTTAAAAGAATTTATGGAAGTTTTCGAATAGTCACATTCTAAATTGTGGCAAATTTAACCAAAATAAATCAAATGAAAAAATCGCATCTTAAGAGAAACATTTCCTAGAATATTAATACAGAAAAAAATATTTATTAGGCAAGCTATAGTTATCTTTCGGGAACTGGAAGAAAGGCCAGCCTCACTCTTTTGAAACTCCTACAAAAATGGAATTTGAGACAAATGCTACTTCAGCTTGAAATATTTGCACCAGACAGAGTGGGTCACATTCAGGAGGATGTGTGCTGGCTTCCACAGGTGGAACCTTGACACAACCTGTGGACTGCTACAGAGAGTTCTATGCTGGGCCACATAAAATTGCCTTTAAAGTTGAGATTCTGTATTGTCCATGAGAACTGAGATAAGGACTGACCTCTGAGCTTTATAAAATCCATTACTTTCCTAACTCTTTACTTGAAATACATTTAGATAGATAGATAGATAGATAGATAGATAGATAGATAGATAGATAGATAGATATTTTTTTAAGAACTGGGGATTGAACTCAAGCCCTTGTGCTTGCCAGGGAAACTCTTATTCCACTGAACCATATCCCCGGCCCCCTGTGATCTTTTATTATAGCCATTATTCTTATTAGACAAGTATTTTTTTCCTTCCTGAAAAATTGACACTGATTTCAAAAGCATTCTGTTTTCTTCCACCTGGACTCTATGAATGGTTCAGTCTAAATGATAACAAAATATCACTTTCAGATGATATTTTAAGAAAATTTTAAGGGAAATAGACCAGACACACACACACACGCACACAACACACACACACACACACACACACACACACACACACACATATTGAATGACTATTCTTATATGAGAAACCCAAATTAGAATTAGCAAAACACAAGATAGAAAGTAGGATTATTGTCAAATGAGAGGAGGATCAAGAGATGAAGGAGACAAAGAGGAGGCAAAGAGAATGAAAATAAGGATGAAAACATGACACACACCATTTCACATAAGAAATGATTTTATGGCTTGTATATAGATGCCCCCACACTAAGGTCTCTTGTGGTCATAAATGGGTTTTTGCATAAGTACTTACATTTAGGGTGGGTGAGTGTGGATTAGAGGATTATAGGATTAAAGGCATGTTGCACTGGACTAGTTTTCAAATGGTTTACCATAATTCTGGGTTTGGATAAAGGATAGCTCTACCCAGAGTGTGGGTGGCAGCACTCAAGTGGCTTGTTTAGAGTTTGGATGGAATAAATGGAAAAAGGACTTCACTGCTGCTTGCTCAGTTTTGCCGCTTCCTGCCTGCTCTGCCATGGACTATTTCTCCTCTGTGATGCACCTCTACCCAGGAGCCAGGAGACTATGAACTGAAACTTCTATAAATTGTGAGCTGAAGTAAACCCTTCCTTCTTCAACTCTTAGGTGTCAAGTATTTTGTCTCAGCATTGACAAAAACATATCTAAGACATATGCTAATTTAGAAAAAAAATAGCTGGAAATTCCGGAAAGTTACAGCATCCCTCTCCCCCATATCTAAATTGAGTGCCTCCATTTTACAAAGTGCTACTGTGATATATTTTTAATGGCCTACATTTGTGATCTACTTTTCATAGCAAGGGTCATCTGCATGGTCTCTGAGAACCGTCTCAGCCATAGCTGACTTGAATGCTGACTTTGTGTTTTACAGCTCTGCTCAAGAACACTGAAGTACATTTGCTTTCAAGCAGTAAAGATCACATGACGTGCCTTGCTTCATTACTAAATGATGCCCTCTGCTGGGGTGTATCCATGGCAACCTGCAGGGGTCCCATGATTACAGTACATTCCAAACTGATCTCTGTGCAGCAGGTCTCTCCACCTCCAGTCTATCACACTGCTGTCAAAGTGATTTTTCTGTAAGACAAATATAGAATGTCATTTCTTACTTTGTATCTCATAAATCCCCAAATCTGCCATTCAGAGTTCCTATGTATGTGGCCTTGTCTACGTTTCTAGCCCCATACCCTATCTGTCCACTTCATGTTTCAGGCCTGGCTCCCTCTAGCTGGCCCCTTGGCTCACCGTTACTCTTTTCTAACTTCTCTTCTGTCACTCTTCTTTTTTTGCCTGCTAAATTATTAGTCATTTATTTTAAAACTTTCTAATTTTATCATCGTTTGTCTTCAGTGACATCCTAAACCAGCCTCCTGCTTCTCTGTGTCCTGCTGGCATGGAATCCAGACACATAACAATGCTCACAAAATGTTGTGGCATAAAGGAAGCCATTTTAGATTCTAGGAGGTGTTCTGTTGAGATTACCAATAGCGAAGAGAGCGCCAAGGAAGGAAAACCAGCTCAGAGGGGAACTGAAAGTGGCCAGGTGGGGCTAAGCAAAAGGCTTCTCACTCTTCCTAGTATCATCAGTTCCTCCCTCCTCTATGTCTCTCTGTTTCACACTGAAGAAGATTATCAACTCTGTCTTATACTGAACAAATAAAATTTCTTCTCAACCACTAATTTTTCCCTCTAATCTATCATTGTTTGTCAAGCAGAGTCGTTATTTGCATTCCTAGCATGACTTACTGCCTTTTAAAGCAAAAGAAGCCCATGCTGGCATTTCTCTGGAAAATTAATAGGTAGGAGGTTGGCAAAGGAGGCATTCTGAAATCTGAGTAGTTAGCCAATGCTAAACCAGATTTCTCTGCTGAATGATTGCACAGACCTTGATATGCTTATGGCATCAAAGAGAACATAGATTACTTGATGACTTAAGTGAGTACAGGAAGAATTTCAAGAGCTTCACACTTTGCTGGCAGGTCCCTGGCTTCCTTCACTTTATCATGGACCATACTTTAACACAGTGACTTCTTACCTCTGGCCGTAGTATAGACTCTAAAGTAGACTCAGTGAGGGCACCGTACCTCTTAGCCAGCAAACCTCAATCCTGATTACACTTTGCAAACCCCTGCAGTTCCTTCTGCCGGAGTCCCTTTCCCAGGCCTGGCCCCGCATTCTGACTTAATGGATCAGAGACCCAACGTGGACGGCAGAATTTGTGAGCCTTTCCCACTGAAGTTGCAAGTACTTCCAAAGCGGAGGACCTCTGCCATCCTCTTAGACCGTTAGTTCGCTGTTTCTTTCATGTATCCCCAACACTTCGTTGAGGAAAAGAAATAATTACAGCCGTCTTTTCCTTAGCAGATTTCACAGCATAGTGATACAAATATATATGCAGTACAGTGTAGAGTGCTGTTTAAAGAAAACCCTATAAATTGTACGGGAGCACGCAGAAAAAAGAACTGAGGTATGTTACGGACTTGTACTTTTTGTTTCAGATGAATATAAACAACATTGTTGCAAACATATATTAATAAGACTTTTTTTTTAAAGATGAAATACTATCTGAGTACTTGAGATGGGTAGGAAAGGTTGTGTGGGGCTTCACACAAGAGAGGCCTGTGTGCAGCAGGCCGCAGAGCTGTTTGAGGGATGGCACTTCCATGGGTGGATCTGCAGTCGGGGGCGGAGAAGTGCGGTAGAGCGAGGCCAGGTAGTGAGGGCAGCGTGGGAACTGCGAGAAAGGTGCGGAGGGAGAGGCGGAAAGCAGCCGTGGACGTGCAGTGCGGTCTTCATGCTGGGGCGCTGAGGGCGACTCAGACTTCCAGTACACTCCGGGAGGAAAGCAAAGAGGAAAGACTGCAGCATTTGAATCAAAGAGCTACCGCGCAAGTGACTGCTTCCTCTTGTCACACCGTTCTTCCCCAAACGTGCTCCTCACAAAAGGCCCGTCTTCTTTACCGCTGTGCCCCATCACTTATCAAACTGTACATTTCTGTGAGAATTTAATCCATGTATTGTACTAATGTTTTCCTTCAAAAGACTATGTGCTCAGTTAGCTAGGATCTTCTGCATTTTTTAGATAGCCGGTCCTAGAGATGTGTTGAGTAGAGCGCCCCCATTTGTTCAGTGCTTGTAACTGCATCCTGGAGTAATGACGTCTGAGAGGGTAGCGCTTTGCCAGTGGTTTTAGCAGTTTGAAATTAGATCTTAATTTCAAATTTTTCCCCATATAGACATCATCAACGCTCACTTCCAAAAAATAGAAAGAAAAATATTTACAATATGTTGCTTAAAATTTTGTTGCCATGGATACCGTTGGACTCCTCCAATATGTGCTGAATGCCGGTTGATTCTATTTCAAAGCAGGAGGGTCTGTGCGGTTGGGAATTTTGAAGTCTAAACTGTCTCTGCCAATCTCAGAGCTTACTTAATTGGGAGGAGAGGTCCCAAGCCCCGGTGACAGATTAAGAATACAGAGAAAGGCTGTGCTGAGTACCCTAAGACGTAGGAAGGGCGGATCTCCTGGCGCTTGCCGGTAGCAGTCGCTGGGGCAGACGAGTGCGGTCAACCACGTTTAGATGGCAATTTGAAGCTGGGCTCCGTTGGACATTGTTCATGACCCACTAATTACAGTTTACCTTCACATGACTGTAGTATATAGTCATAAAGGCAAACTTAGATGCTTAGCTGGAGGAAGCTGGGAGCTTGACTTACACCTTTCCCCATTTTTCTAGGTGACTTAAAGACAAATACGGTTATTTTCAAAGAGCATACCCCTGCTTGGCAGAGCTTTCCCTCTCTATGCACATTAAAAAATCATGCTTTCAAGCTAAAAAACTGTAATATTTGGTGTGTGTGTGTGTGTGTGTTGAATCCTTTCAAGTGAAATGGTTTGCGAAAGACCCCTTTAAACACTGCTTTCCATCCTCTTAGTTTATTTCCATGTGCATTTGGTTATTTCTATAGCTATCTAATACTTATTCTTGAGCTCTTGAACTCTTACAGGGTACAAAAGGTACCCTGTGGCCTAAGGCAAGAGAGCTGATTGAAGTACGATTGTGGACTCAAAGTTTCAGCAGCCAGATAGGCAGGGAAACACATTAGCTTGTCCCAAGTTAATGAATAATATGAAGAATGTCTATTTGGTAAAAGCCCAGCATAAAAAGAAAAAAACAGGTGAGTGTTAACTATTATCTTTTTAATTTTATTTCTGAATTTTTGTCCTTAGCATCCTCTCAGAGAATTTTAGATGTTTCTCCCTTTGGGGAGACTGGTTATCTTCCTTTCAGCCCCAGTATAAGCAAAAGCTTCCAGGAATTTCATTTTCATTATTTTTTATCGATCCCTGTCAGCAGAGCCTAATGCTGGTATTTCTTATGCACAGTTGCCACATGGGTGTGACACATCTGAATTTCCTTTCCTTCCTCTTTCCCTTTCTTCCTCCACTCTTCTGCTCCACCCATCTCTCCATCCTCTTCCTTCTTTGATGCCTACTTGCAGTACATAGTGTCTACATTCCTCGTAAGGATTCGCTACACTCACGTATCATTCACAATTCCTTTTGCCTCCCCAGTCCCCTATCACTGGATACCCTGTCCTTTGGGAAAGACCTGTTGCCCTAATTCCTGTTATCTAGCTTTCATTTTGCTCTTTGTTTATAATTTGGGTGGGTTTTGGAGAATGCTAGTAATTAATGACAAGAAACTTATTCTAGAGAGCAGAGATGGTGTGAGCTGAGACATGGGGCTGTTTCCTCCTAGTTCTGTGTCCCTGGTGTTTTGTATGATAGTTGCCTACAAGGCAGCCTTGTGACAGTTAAACCATGGATCTCATTTTCTTCATTCCACATGGTGATCTTGAGATCCATGGCTCTCCTGCAAGTGACTCAAGTTCATCGAGGATTTCATACCACTCACTATTTGTAGTGTTGTAGGCAGCTGAGCCAGATAGAAGTAGTATAAGCTGTTGGCCAGGGCTGGGCCCTCAGAAGGAGCCAGTATGGAAGACAAGACACTGTGGGAGTGACAGGCACTCCTACTGTGGGCCAGACCTCTAGACAACAGATTAAACAAGCATATCTCCCTCCCTCTCTAGGATGGCATCAGGGACTGATGTTCTAAACAGGTACCCATTGCCTTGAGGAAGCCAGGAAGAGCTAACCCCCTACAGGAAGAGTTCTTGTTCCATATTAATGTCTACTTGCTACATGATTTGCTTCCCCATTTGATAATGATTTAATCCATTTGTCCTGAGCTATTGTGCTTTCAACCTTATTGGTTGACAATAATTTTGTCCCACCTTATGCCCACCTAATGAGTTCCCATATTTCCAACCTTGGACCCGCCTTGTGTTGTGGATTTGCAGTATCAAAATCCTTACAAAAGGCAGATTACTTGTCAACCCACTCAGGTCCCCTTCTGTCCCTCTGTTGGACAGAAGCTTTCTTTCATTCAACAAATGCATTCTGCTCTTAACCTCTGTTGTTCCTAAAATCCATTCTTTGATTTTAGAGAACATAAACTCCTCCCAGATACCTTCCAGTTTGGAGTTTCCTTCACCTGTATGAATAGGATGGGGCCGGTGGCCATTGGTCAATATGATACATTGGTTTTCATGAACACAGAAGGGCATTAATTCACAGAATCCAGAGATTAGAACTGAAACATGGCTAACACTGAGAATTCTGGAGAAGGAACAATTCAGTAGTGCAAGCACAGTATATTTTAGTTATTGTGTCAGGATAATAGAAATGCTAGAAATACAAAAGAATGAAAGACTCGTCCTACAAAGGAGATTGATTAGGAAGGCTACTGGCAGAAGGTGACTTTTGGGTGCATTTTGGAGAATGGTAGGAATTAGTGACAGGAGACTTATTCTAGAGAGCAGAGATGGTGTGAGTTGTGGCAGGAGCAGCTTGCTCCTCATTCTACATCCGTGGTGTTTGTCACATGGCAGGTGCTCAATAAACACTAATTGAACGGGCACATGGAATTATGCTTTATGTTTAGCGGATGACAGTCAGTGGGTTTGTGAGCTTGAAATGGCATATGTGGGAGAAGTGGGAGGAAATCACATTGTGGTGGTGGGGTTCAGATGGCAGAGCAGTGGCATGTACCCTCCCCAGAATTTGGGGATTATTCTGTAGGCTGTAGGAGACATAGCAGCTTGTTACCCAGAAGAATGATGTCATCAGAAGAGCAAGCACTCTAGAGCTGCCCAAATAGCTCAGCAGATTAATGTGCCTTTGAGCAGGCACAGGGGCCACGGGTTCAATCCCTGGGCCTGCAGTGCCAGCCCCACCCCAGGGTGCACTGAGATGGCAATTGAGACTGGGCATGGTGCCACATGCCTGTAATCTCAGCTCCTGGGAAGCTGTAAACAGACAGATCACTATGAGTCTGATCTAGTAGTGAGACCCTGAACACCCTGAAGACCCTTCCCTAAAATACAAAGAAAAACAAAAACAAAAAAGCACTATAAAAGAAAAGCAAGCACTCTAGACAGTGGAAAACATTTTAAGTCCTGTCTAATATAAATGTATTGCTTATATGAAAAAAATGTTCACCATCATTGGTCAGTCAGGAGATGCAAATTAAAGCAATGCCAAGATACCATTTTATGACAGAAAGAATGTCTATCATCAAGAAGTCAACCACTCACAAAAGCTGCAGGGGCTGAGAGGGGAGTACAGACTGCTCCAACCATTTTGGAAATCAGTACGGAGTTTCTCAAAAAGCTAGGATCAGAGGTCCCATTTAAGCCAGCTAGCCCCTTCTTAGGTACTTTTCCAGAAGAATTAAAATCAGCATATCACAGCGATATATGTGCACCCATGTGTAGCATAGTTCGTCATTGCTGAATCTTGGAAACAACCCGTCAACTGAGGAACTGAAAAAAAAAAAAAAAAACGATATGGTATTTTTACAAAATTGAGTATTACTCAGCTATACAAAAGATAAATTTGAGGCTTTTCTAGATAAGTGGATACAACTAAAGACTATATTGGTAAGTGAAATAAATCAGATCCAAATGTGCAAATACAGTATCGTCTCACTAGTGTGAGAACCTGAAGGAGTAATTACAAATCTGAAAGGTACGAGAGATATAAGGAAAGGGAAAGAATTTGTTCAGTGGGAAAACCTGAATGAGGAAAAGGACAAAAGAAGGAAGGGAAAAAGGTACATTCATGTATATATGCAAGATAATTTGGATCTATTATCAGTTTCGGCTGGTCTTTTGAAAGGAAAAGTGGATCCTTTATTCTTTTTCTTTTGAAGTTCTTATAATTTCTTGTTGTTGTTGTTTTGCTTTTTATTTAAACCAGTCTTTCATGTTTATTTCTGGTGACCTGAACAACTGATTTGAAGATAACATCATACCATACAGCAACAATTTTTGAATTCCTGTAATTTTGTTTAGTGAAATTTTGTATCGTTTCTAATGCTGCCTTTTCCTATCATTGTTTTTAATTCTTTAAAAAAATAAAAAAATATTCAAAGAAAATAAGAATAAAAAGAAAAAGCATATTGATAGAAACATAAAATAATGCAGAAATAATTTTAAAAGAGCAAAAATCACATAAATATAGGTAAAGTAAATAAACCAATTAAAGGACAAAGATATGTTCTTCAGTAATTTTAAGAACTTACCAAACATATCATTTGATAAGACATATCTAAATGTAAGGACAAAATGTTTGAAGGAAAATAGTGGAACCAATGTATATTAGAAGTTGATAAATAAAATAAAGTAAAATTAGTTTATAAATAACAGACAAATGGAATTTTAAGACATAATGGGCTTTTTATAGTAGAATATCATTTATGAACACAAAATATTCATTTCATAAAAATTTAAATTTATATACTTAACTGTGCTTATTATTTATAAAGCAAAACAGTATGTAGACAGAAATGAATATATCTAAGATCACCACGAAAGATTGAAATATCTTGCAGTACTATGTCAAGCAGTCAAAAATAAGTAAGGTTACAGAAGAATTAACATTACCATATTTCAAATAGTGTGGTGGGCCATTTCCAAATGACCTAGAAATAAAGCAATAAAATAAAAAATACATTAAAGTTAAGCAAAATATATGCAAAACTTTTACAGGAAAACATTTATATTTTTTCACTAAAATTCACTGAGGTCCTTAAATGTGATAGCACGCTATGATCCAGTATGAAGCTTCCCTGAGGCATAACGATGCCTTTCCTCCTAAGCTGATCTGCAGTTTAGTGAGGTTCCTATAAAAATTTACCAGCATTCTGAGGAGCTGCACAATGTGACTAAATTAATGTGTGTGAGAAGAGTAAGGCTGGAGAAGGCTGTGACACTCCACAGAAGCACTAGGTGGATGGCTGGGACCAGATGTCAATTACTGCGTAAGCCAATTCTAGGGAAGACAGTGTCGCTTTAGAAATGGATAAACATACTGACTAATGTGACAGAGTACCCTAAAATAGAAGACAAGAACACAAGTTCTAGAGTTCGATTTGTAACTTACCCTTGGCTCAATTCTTTATCACTAAAAAAGAATGTTAATAACTGTCACATAATGTAACTGTGAGAGATCAGTGCTATCATTATACATGAAACTCTTAGAGTTACAGGAGATTTAAATAATAAATAGTCCATAGTACAGTAGTCCCCAGCTATTTCATGGTTGGACTTTCACTGACTTGTTTTCAAAAAATATTAATCTAATTTATTTATCATGGGTTATTCCCTATCTCACAGGATTTTGCACTATGGTACAGTATGCATATGTTGTTAAAATTAGATACGTTTGTGAGTTTAGAAAATGGTGAAGAACATTAGAAGTGTTTTTAAAAGTGTGGGAAATGTTTATAAGAATGTGAGGGGGCTGGGAAGATAGTTTAGAGGTCTGAGTGCATGCCTGGCAAATGCAAGGACCTGGGTTCAATCCCTGGTGCCACTTGCTATGCCAGCCCTGCACTGAGCTGGCCATGGAAACTGGGCATGGTGGGGCATACCTGTAATCCAAGCACTGGGGAGGCTGAGACAGGAGGATCACTATGAGTCTGAGCTGCAGAGCAAGATCCCATGCTAAATAAATAAAAGATTAAAGAAAAAACATGGGAAGGGTTTATAAAGCCTTAAAATATGTATAAATACTGAAATAATATAGTGTCACCACGGCGCTGATTTCCACTTACTCCAGCAGTATCTGGAATGTCATTTCTGCAATTAGTGGGGGATCGCTGTATGTATTTGCTAATTTTATGATAATGTGGTAAAAATATGGCAGAAAATTTTGTAAAAACGACAATAGATCACACCAAAACTGATTTATGACATGAAAAAATTAAGTTGATTTCTTATACAGAAAATTTAACAAAATATTGACTAGATACATGGATGAGATAAGCAACACTGTACACATTTCAGAAAAGGAATGATTTTATAGCTCATGATCAGGAGGTGATTCTTATGTAATGCATTACATCCAGACAATGAAAAGATTGTTGAACTGAACTACCTTAGAAAAAGTCTGATCATCCAAAGATAGCACAAAGAAAAATCAAATGAAAAATAGTTACTTGCAAAATAAATAACAATGCATCAAAATATGTAGATGAACTTGAAGTCCATAATGATATAATAAATAGCACAGAAATGAAAGAGGCATTATTAAATATTTTACAAAGGAAGGCAAATAGAGTTGCACAGACAATACGATACCCAAACTTACAAAGCTAAAGGAATCCAAATAAAGCACAATACATTTTATATTCAATTATCTATGCCAAAATAGAAGGTCTAACATTTTCAATTGCTACTAACATTATTTTTTTTCACTTCTGGAGTGGAATGATCTTGGAAACCAAACTGACATTATTTATGAGGCTGAGCATTATGACTTAGAGCTCTTTTCCCACTCTGCACCCTGGAGAAACTCTTGTAATGTTCATTGCCTGTAGCAGTTCTGTACCTAAAAGGGAAACAAACACAAACATAAACCAAAACCAGGAAACAACACATGTGTATGTCAATAGGAAAGTAAAAATACAACTTATGGCATATGCACACAAAGGAATGGCATGCAACATTGAAGGATGGTGGGTGGATATTTGAACTATGCATAGAAACGAGTTAAAGGAAACTATATATAAATTGTGACATTTGTATGAAGCTCAAATCAGGAAATTTGAACAATGTGTCATCTGATAGATTTTTATGTAAGTGCTAAAGCCACAAAATGAAAAAAAAAAAAACGGTTCCTAAAGATTTCTAGAAGAATTGTTAAAGTGTAAAGGGTAAAGAGATATATGGTCAAGCAGAGACTGCACAAAAACAGCCGATTCATATTCCCAATTTGATGTTAATTTTATTATTCTCTTAAAGCTTCCTTTTATATTACCAGATTCTCTTATGTACATAATGCATTATCTCACTTAAAATATTAAGATATATAGCACTAGGATGTGGTAGTATTGGAAAATTTCCTTTTATCCCTAGCCTGTAAAACAAAGCTGAACCTGTCCAGTTTTCTATATTCATTGCACTGGAGTTGCTGGTGGATTTAAGATTGTCTTTGAAGGGATGACAGACAAGAAATGAGGCGCTTCCCCGTGAAGTGGCTGTGCATGGCATCTTGTCTCTTGCAGCTGTGGGAGCAGATGATGCTTTTAAAAGAAACAGGGAGAGAGCAGTAGTGGGTGGGACTAGGAGCAAATGCTGGCCCATATGCTGCCATGGCACACAGATCCAACGTAAGGAACAGTCCAATCTTGGCTGGAATTGCAGCCTCTGGGCCCCTGAGCTGTCACTGGTAGAGGCTGCCACTGTGGCTGTTTTCTTAGCATCTCAATGATGAAATGAAGCATAAACCCACAAGGTCATCAGACTAGCACAGAGCTTGAAAAGCTCAGAATTCCCATTCTTTTCTTGCATTGGGTTGAACGTAATCAAAATCGTGAAACTGACATTCTTTACTCTTAACAATGTCTCTTAGGTGGAAGGTCCTTTCAGAGGAGTAGAAATGAATCAGGAGAATTCTTAGTCCTTAACTGAGCTGCTTGGTATCCTAACCCACGAGAACAAATCTGTGTCCTCTCAGAATCCCACTTTCTGCTGTTCCCATTTCCTTTCATACAGAAGACAACATCTCTTCTCATAATTAATGAAACAGGATTCCTTCTGTTGGATGACTGTAAAATCTTCTCAGTCATTTTGCTGCCAGGATTACTGATAGCTAAACAAACGTAGTTACAAATGTGTGTGTGTGATTACCTTATAAGGGGTCTGCTACTCATTGCTATCATTCAAACTATAGTAAAGTTTCTTAATTCTGTTTATTATTATGTGTTGGAGCACACTGAATCCTTCAATTTTTCTTTCAAAATACATGTCCCCCCTCCAAGATTGGTATGATTACATTCCCTGCAATTCAAACCCATGAGAAATTTAATGAATTTCCCTAAAATGCAATGCTTATTCTATTTCTATTTTGCTGAAGAAGCTATCTTGCTTTCTAATCATTGATTCAATCACAGTTAAGTTTCCTAGACTGGAATTTGAAGCTATCATTCCTCCCCTTTAACTTCATTATTCTTGCCTTTTGGTGCTAGTCAGACAGCACTGAATTTGAGTAATAGTGTTACCACTTCATGGCAGGTTCCTCTTACCTTGATTAAGAACTCTTTTCTTTGTGAGGATGAACAGTGAATAAATGTTGACACTTTAAAAGCTGTCTCTGGTTGAAAAGAATAGTTAAATTATATTTTAAATTATTAATAAATTTACAACTCAGTGTAAGGTTTGACATGAAATAGAATGCTAGTGGCTATCTTATTTTAAATTTTAAATAAGAATTAAGAAAAAGCAGCATTACCCTGTAGTTTTGGGGGATTTTAGGACATTTTCCTTAGCAGAATCTCACATTTAATAAATAGTAAGAATTTATGAAGAAATTACAGTAATCCTAATATTATCAGCATATTATCTTATAGCATTATGCTGCAAACCTCTAGAATTTTTGGACAATTAAATTAGTACATGATAATTTGTATAACTATGTTTGTTTCACTTAAAAGATTTGCAACTTAAGTCTTGTAAATAGACACAGAGATTACTTATAATTAATATAAGATAAAAATTAAGGAGAGATTGAAGGAATCATCAGAATTCATAAGTTAGTAAATTAGTAATAAGTATCGCTGATGGAGCTATGTCCATAGCATAATACTTTTATCAGAAGTTTCCCAGAAAAAGACAATGCTGTGGCTGGATGTGATTTTTAGGGTATGCCATGAGACAGCTCGATACCCTTGTATTCTGTCTTTGCTTTTGGGGGGAGGAGTGGAGTGAGGAGTGGAGGGCTTATGAGATTCTAGGCCACATGTCAAGAAAATAGCCAAGATGAAGTAGGGAATAAGAATTTATGCCTAGAAGTGTTCATGTCTTTCTGACTGCACAGAACCTTTACAACTTTTTTCCCTACTCCAACTTTCTTTTCCTTTTCTTTCCTTTCCTATTTCCTTAATTTCCACCTATTTTCTAAGTGTCCTCTGGTCTGTGGCAGGTATTATTCAAACATCTAAAGGTCATGAAGGATAGGAAAATAACTGAGAAGCTGTTACCCTGTAGTTTGTACACAGTTCTTTTTAGTTTTATCTTCTCTCCATCTCCCTTTAGAGAAAAAATATTGGCTCACTGCTGAAGGCATCATCATGATAAGAATGACTCACAGAGGAAATAACTATAGTAGCTAGCAGCGAGTTTTTTCTTGATTAAGAAAGGCCTGGAGAAGGGGAGGAAGCAAAACCTCCTCTGTAGACTTCTGAAGGTGGAATGTTCTTTGCATTCATGTCAAAATTTACATCATGAGTCAAGGCAGGGGTGTTTTTTAACTAGAAAACAAAATTCAAGAAACTCTTATAATTGTTCTTCATTACACAGCACTCCTGTTCACAAAATAATTGTAAGGGGAAACAAGAGCACAGGCTGGACCGCGGAGGGAGTGGGCAAGTGTCGCCTGGAGTCATTGGGATAGAGGAAGGTCTTGTAACACAGGTTCCCACGGTGGGCTTCAGCTCTTTTGAAAGTACCTTTTCTTTAACAAAAACTCTCTCATTTGAATATTGAGTATTCTGAATATTCTTTATACTCAGGATTCCTAAGGCTAAGAGTGATTTTCTTTGTACATTTCACAATTTTCATTTCACAGGCAGCAGGCAACAACTAAGTATAAAAGAAGTATCTGACCTTGTAACCAGTTACTTCTAAAGTAGATTGAAGTAAATTGCAGATCTGGGAAGGCCGTGGCTTGCACAGAGTGAGAATGAAATTGTGAACTCACTGTATCGTGTCCAGAGTGCATGCTGTTTCCATTTCAGTGTTTCAGTGGCCATTCTGTTCGTCTTTTCGGAACGTGAGGCGATGGCTCGGTGAGCACCGCGCTGCGCCCTGCCCTTTCCTCACAGCCGGAGATGTGTCAGGCTTTCTAATTTGGTCTCTTGAATGGCTTCCTCCCCGAAACCCAGTTTGCACAGGGATCTTGAACTGCTTCACGTAAGTGCTGCCATGAAAGAACCAAAGACAGAAGAGCGTGTTTCCAGAGTTCTCTGTGCGGGGGTCACATGGTGTGAGACCAGATAGCACATGGAAGTCAGAGAGGTGGAAATGAGTGCAAGGACGGCTTTCACCCTGGAAATCCGTGAAGTTTTACAGTCCATGCCTGAGGATACTCATCCTTGTTTTAATAAACGTTTCTTTCCACAGCTTTACGTATATTTATTGACCAGGACAATCTGCGTAGCTTGGTGAAGCCCGTGCATTACTATGCCTCCCTATTGCAGTCCAGATAGAAGCATAGGGTGATGTGTTTTGCTGAGAGTCGCTTCGTCTCAACTCCACTTGCTTCTGCTGAGTTCCAGAAATGTGCCACAATCCTCCTCATCGTGTTATTTTTATAGGGCCTCACTCCCTTGTCTTGTACTTACGCTGCGTGGTGCCTCCCAGGCGCTTGGCTGCTCCCGTCAGCCTCCTGGGACTCATCCCAGACATCGGCGCCGCCTGCAGCCCCCATGTTCTAGCAGCCACTGCGTCCCGACACACATCCCTCCATGCGGCAGTCTCTCTCCTGAGCGTCATTGTTTCATGTTAGTTCTCTATCCTCTCTTGCCTGGATTCCATTAGGTGAGGCACTGCCACCGTCTCTCGGCCCCACCCACTTTGCCAGCACACCCTCAGTTGCGGCTGCCCATTTATTTTCCTGCTGTCCCAGCCCCTTGTTAGCATGTCATCAGCTTTAGGACAAAGCCTCTTCTAACATCTTCGGCATCGGGTCCATAGCACTGGATTCACTCTGCCAGTATCCTCAGAGCCTTGCCTTACTGTGGTGACACATTTGGAGGGTCTCTGAGCTAATGACTGTCTGGCTTTGGGCCCCACATGGTGTATATTGGACATGTCTTCTAGCCCTGGAATGTCTTCCTTTCCTTCTCCCTGCAGATAATTGCTGTCAATCTTTGTTTATAGTTAAATGATAACACTTATATAGTTTATGGAGACATTTTTCCCTTTAGCAAAAATCCTGGTAGTTATTCTGCTTCTCACATAAACTTTTAGTCACTGTATATTATTGAGTTTTGAGTAAAAGTGGAATTGATTAAGATTTTATCAAATAACTATGTTTTTCTGATTTAAGTAAATGTGTACCTTGTTTGTAGACCTCTAAAATGTAATTTAAATCTGCATCAATTATGTAATAGGAATAACATTGTCCAGAAAATTCCCTAGAATTAGTTTCCATATTGTTACATTGTGTGTGGCTCCTTGTGCTCATGAAATATCCCAGGGAGGCTTACAGGTAGGACTTTCTGAAGTGTAATTGTTCCTTTATGTCCCCCTCCTGGACTCCACAGCATGGTTGAGTTTCATGCCTGGGTCTCTAGTCTTTCACACAGTGTCTGCTCCATAATAGATATTCAAGTAAAATAAGCATTTTCTCTAGATGAATGAATAGATGAATGTGTTTATGGTACAGGTGTTTATTTATCGTCTTTATGGAAATTACTATGAGTGCAGTAATCCATGATGAATACAAAAGTAAAGCTGTAAGACATTTTTATAGAGAACCAAAGGTTAGAATTAATTGGGTGGAAAATACACATATGCATGTACGCACACAGGTGAATGATGAAGCAAGATGCAGAGAAACCAGCAAGAAAGATACAGGTAACAAATTGATGGTAAGCAACTCTAATAGATTTCAGTTATATATGTCCATGTAGATTTGTGCTAACATTTACGACCTGTTAATAACACTTGTGAGAAATAAACTAGACATTCAATAAATTATTCAATTTGTTAATTAAACATCTCCTCACTTGTACCCCTCATCCACCCCAAGTGCCTACAACACTTCTCATCTGTGGGTCTCGCTGTTCAGCCTACTTCAATTGGCTCTATTGTGACCAAGTTTACTGTACTCTATGAGGTCTTACTGGACCACTTTATCTCAGTAAATTACCTTATTTGCCTGGAAAGTTCTGTAAGGTTCAATCAATTTTCACCTCATCATAAAACAGTTGATTCTTAGAGCTAATGATAATCAGCTCCACTTCTACAAGAACTTGGAACTTTAAATGTCTGCTTTTACAGACAGAGATGGCAAATACAATTCTTTCTGTCTTATAATAGGAAGCAAGGAAGGAGTAAATACTGTGTGTGCTTGTAGAGCCAAACATCAAGCAATTAGCCATGCTGAACAGTGATTTGTACAACATTAAAACGTTGTGTTCTGATCATAAAAACATTGGAATGTGTCATGTTAGGGTGCTAGAAGTTTAAAGTGATTACCAGAGGCTTCACTGGGAAGGTGACCTCTGAGACAAATATTTGGGGGAGAGGGGGAGAAAAAGGAGGAAGAAGAAGAGGAGGAAGTGTAGGAGGGAACCATGTGAAAAAGCTGTCCAGACAGCCAATGTAAAGGTCTTAGGTGAGATCTGTGTCTTGTTCTAACCCTGAAAATTCTAATTTGTCTAGAGTAGGAGGTTGGTGTAGGTATTTTAAAAAGTTTCTTCAGGGGATCCTGAGGTTTAACCAGAGCTGAGAAACACAATGGTGGAAATGGAGTACCAGTAATCACCTCAAATATCAAGAAGATTATGGTTTTTGGGATAGAGACACATGACCACTGACTGATACTTGCCATTTACCACCAAAAAGTGCTACAAGGAAAATGCATACAAAATAGTGTGGGAGAACTTTTTGTTTTCTGAGGCGGGAATTGGTGGCTAGTATGGAGCTTTCTGGAAGGATCCATTTCTGAACTAGGTTTAATGACTGGGAGGCAACTGAGTGGAAGGGGGAAGTTCAAATGGCATGTGAGTGCTCTGTGGGAGTAAAGAAGGGGCTCTCATACTCCAGAGATGCTGAAGTAATTAACAGTAATAAAAATGAAAGAATTGCCAAAGATGATGTTACAATTTGGAGGGAGTAGATGGCAAATAATTATATACGAATTGCTAGGAAGTCAAGAAGGATCTTGGGGATTTTTTTGGTTTCAGTTTTGTGAGGCTGGGACTTGAACCCAGTGCCTTTACAAGGAGCTATGTACCAGTCAGATTTTTCAGACAGAGTCTGGTCCAAAATCCTAGCATCTCTGTAGTGCTGTCAGGTACACATTCCCACCTAATAAAGCACATACAGGTAGTAGGAACAGTGAGAAAGATGAGAGAGATTGGACACTTAGAGCTTCACCCAGGCCTCCCACTCACTCCCTGTAGAACTCAGAATGAGTCAAGACCCTCCCTGGCCCTCACTGCCTTTTCTATGAAATAAAGGAATCCATGGAATAGTTGCCTGAGAGCTGCCCAGCCTCTCCTCTTCTATGCTTCTCTTAGCACAGTTGCCTTTCAGAAATCTTTCTAGTGCCAGTGGCTCTTGTGGAGCTCAGGGAGTGACTCACACTTCCTTAGATTGGAAAGTGAAGATGAACCATTTCCATTCAGGAAACAAATGCAGAAAATGGCTGGTGGCATAGTAAGTCCTCCTCAGATTCATGGCTGGCTTTTCTATCAAACAGCATCTAGCTTTTCTCTGATACAGTAGAAACAGCACTGAATTTTATGTTAGAGGCTGTCCTCCTATTCCGACAGGGTTTTTGTGGTTCCATTGGCATCTGGTTCTCTTTCTGAGTGGCTGTGTATGAGAAAGATTGCCTTCAACACATGTGGCTCAAAGCAGGGTCACTCTTTCCTTAACATCACTTGAACCCTAGCACCATTCAGGATCTGCTAGCCTACCCAAATGTTCATGGTTCATCCTTTGGGGGTACCATTTTTTCAACTAAGAGACAGTGCAGATTTGTAGAGGTCAGTTACTCATGTTTTGTACCACCATGAATGATTTTTTTTTTTCTAGACGTCAGTTCCCTTTTTAATGCAATGTTTCATATGTGCTATAAAGGAAAACCCAGGATCATTAGTGGGTAACTAAAATAGTTAATGGTTTGAATAGAAATTTAATTTAAAGTGGCCTTTTTACTTATGGTGTAGAAAGCAGCTTGGATATTAGTTAGTATGTTGATGTTGTTTTGTCTTGGCATCCAAGACCCAGGGGAGAAACAAAGTCAAGAAATTCTGTACCCAAATATTTTATAGGGGAGTCATGAAAGAGTGAGATGGAGGAATTCAGGTTCTTTGTTGTTTTCTGGCAAGCCTGCTCCTTGTTCTGGAGGAAAACTGTATTATTTCATTCCTTAAGATTCTCACTTCAAAAACCCAAGAAGCATCACTGGCAGAGTGCACAGGTTCTTACGTTCTTTGCATGTCCGGGCATGACCTGCAGTGGCTCTCAGCATGCTGGGTGATCACCCCTACCAGCATTACCAAGAATGGCATTTGAGTTGTGACTGGTAGGAGGGGGTTCTGCTGATCTCCACCTGGCTTGGCTCGTCTCACCTGAGGGCTGATGCTTTAAATGAAGGCTCAGTGCTGATAGCTTGTCTATGCACCCCCATCCTTGTACCCTCTGGGGGCAAGTGCAAGCTTGCTCCTGTGGTTCTGGCAGAAGGGTCCCAAGGCAGAGAGAGCAAAGCCCCTAAAGTGTGGGTTTGAACTACCAACATATCTCTTTTGCTTCATTCCCCTGTAAATCAGTTCACATGTTAACGTACTTTCAAGGAATAGATAACAGATTCCACATCTTAACAGAAGATATTACCATATCAGAGTCAAAAACAAAGGCAATACATCCAGACCTTCCTTAATTCCCTTGAACCTCACCTTCCTCTGTATAAAATAAGAAGGAAACTGTTAGCCATGAAGAGTTGTAATTAGTTCCAGAATGACAAGAAGTAAACAGCCAGGTTTGAACAGGAAGTACCAAGCATTGTAACTGATCCAAAAATGTACAGTAAATACCAGTCATTGTTGAACCCAGTATGGTCTTATTTTCCCTCAGCCAGCAATGTCTTTCCTCATTTTTCGTGTTTATTTTCCACCTGTTACCTAAAGTCGTGGTCTGTTCGAGAGCTCAGGTTTGGCGTGCAGCCCAGGCCCCACCCATTCACCCAGGTGTTCTGGGTCTGTGCCATTGCTAGAGCTAGAAGTTGGGGACTTTTCGCATTTTCATCTTGCCTCTCCCAGAATCTTGTAGGAGGACTGTATGCTGCTGACCCCCCGAGAATAGAATGTGCCATGGCTTTGGATACTCGGGGAATACTGAGCCAGCTGGAAGACGAACGGTGGGCCTTAGTCCTGGCCATCTGCCCATCGGTAGTGGTGCGCCACTAGAGTTCTTTCGAGCTGCCACATGTGTATAAGGTAGTCGTGGGGTTCTTTTGAATACAGAGGAAGTAGAAGTTGAATAAGGAGGGAGAGAAAGAGAAACAAAACATGAAAAAGAAAGAGAAAGAGATAAAGATGGATTCGGATGAGTTAGAATGAAGAAGGTGATGGCGATGAAGGCTACAGTGATTAAGAAGAAAAGGAAGTGTGGGAGAATAAGAGGTAGGAAGAGGGGGAGGGGAGGTCAGTGGGGAGTACGGAAAGGTGCGCCAGTGTCTGCATCCTTATTAGGTACCTACCTTTATCGAATAGGCCTGCAGGGCCAGTGGGAACACAGAATTGCAGAGTTTGGAGTAGTCTATGTGTGCGGCCTCTTCTCACTGTTAAACAGAGATACTAACTGCATTCTAATTTTAGCATGGACTTTTAAATGTCATAAGACAGCTTTTCTTCCAACCCCCTTGCCTAGCCTTCATGCTTTGAGTTGTAAGGATAACTTTGTGAAGACATGGGTAGAAAAGAATAGAATAAAATGCACAGGCAAAGTGTTGACAAGTTAATTTCAAGGCTATTTTCTCCCTAGTCTGGTGCCTATGAAGCCAAGCAGGCAGCAAACTACATTTTAAAAATGCAGTTTGAGATTACAATGAGATTATCAGAAGTGGAAAGGACAGAAGAAGACCCTTAGAGGAAAGAGTAATGAAAACTATATTTCTATATGCCACAGAGCTCAGATGTGTGCTAGGCTAGAGGAACTGACCAGTGGTAGACTTTCAAACTTCTGTAAAATGGAAAAAGAATGAAAACAAGGTATAACACCTGCTGTGTTTTGTATATGTATGCACGTTGCATGCATATTGCATCTAAGTATGTGTATGCTTACATGTATGTATTGTGGATGTACTGCTATATGTGTTATGTGGTAGTTACCATATGCCGAGTGGTGCCAACTTGAAGGTATTGTATGTGCCAGGCACAGAAAACTTTATGATTGCTGAAGACAGTGCTGTCCTGTCTTTTAAAACTCTCACAGTTTAGATAGACACAAGAGCAGATGTCTAGCACTGAGGTTGCAGTTCTGTTAGAAATATGCATTGAGATCTAGAGGCAAACACAGACAGGGTACCTGCCCTTCGCAGGGATGGTAGTGGGCCTTCCTGCAAAAGGTCACAGATAAGCAGAACCCAGACCAAGTGAGAGTAACTGGATGAAGAAGCAATCATGCAACAGCGCAGGGGCAAGAAGCCGTGGAACCGAAACAGCTGGAAGGCAGCGCCATCGCTGGCTGGACGTCCTGAGAAGCTGCAGAGCTACATAGGAGATAGCTGTATGAGAAGACGCTGTGCACTGTAACAGACAGCTCATCATGTTAGATGTGTATAAATTTAAAAGTCCCTAATGATGTTTTTATTCAGTCGCTATTTGAATCTCTGCCTTTCCACACATAGAAATATCCACCCAATTCTCACCCCCACAGCCCATGCAAAGTGAGTTAACACAAACATCAACACAGTCCTTTGTATACAGCTATACACGACTGCCAGTTGACAGGAGGTCTAAATAGCAGTAGGTTAATTAAAGCGAAAATTTATTTTTCTCTCATACAAGGTGTAGGTGTCCAAGGCTGTGAAGCTGAACAGTGCCAGCAGTCCAGTGGGTGCACTGTTCCACCACAGATCACCTCAACCTCATATCAGAATAGCAGGCCAGAAAGGCAACGAGCAAAGAACAGGTGAGCACCTTGCCTTAAGGCATGGTGCAGGAGACTGGCGCAAGCCACAACTGCTCATGTTCTGTGGATCAAAGCTTATGGGCACCTAAAGCAGAGAAGGCCATGCAGAGTAGCTTTCTTCAGTAACTGTGGTAAATAATAATCCTTAGTACACAGCAGTAATAAAACACAAGGGGAACTTAAGAATCAGTGATCCAATACATGAGAAATTTTTATTTTTTAATGCTACTCTATAGATAAGCCTTGTCATCAATTGCTATTAATGATTAAGGGAACCTCATTCCATGTCACACAGAGTGACTCAGCAGTTAGCAATGCTTTGCACTTTATTTTCTTCTTAGGATTTCCCAAGCTGTCTCACAGAAGAAATTTCTTATTGTATCTTTATGTACAGTAAAATTAAGATAGCAGCAAGCAAAATTAATAATGTTGCCAATACGTAGATCTTATGCAGAATAATAATTGGGTTGAGGGGCCAGGAGGTGGCTCAGTGGAATAAGCACTTCCCTGGCAAGCACAAGGGCCTGAGTTCAATCCCTGGTTCCACCAAAAAAAAAAAAAGAAAAAAAATAATAATTGGGTTGATATTGATGGCTCTGTGACTTGAACTCCAAGCCTCATAGGCCTAAAGCAATCTGCAGCAGTTTTTTTATTTCCAACTTGGAGATTTGAAAGCACTTTTTCTTCTTATGATACGAAGCACAGTTCAATTCTTTACTCACCTTGTGCAATTAAGTGAATATATGTTGTGCTCTTACCTCGAGTGACACCAGTTGCTGAGCAGTCCTCAGTTGTTTAAGTAATACTTCCAGTTTCAAAGAATTCACCCTACCATACAAAAGAAGAGGCAACTACTTTTGATATTTGATTAAGTGCTGCCCAGCCCTGAGCAAAGCAGTGAGATTACAGCAGTAATCTCAGTGTATGTATAGAAAGGCTTTATAGAAGAGGGTGGTACCTGAACCCAGCTGGGGCAGGTCACTGGCCCCACCAAGCAGTTATCAGATGCATGCGTCATTTCTCTAGTGCCTGGCAACATAGCCTGTCGTTGCATCCCCTACAAAGCTGCAGTCCATTGGAACACCTTTCAGGCTGACTTCTCACTGCCTGGGACAGTCGGAAAGTTTATATATACAGAAGAAATTCTTTGTCACCCTCCAGGCAACACAAACACAATCACCCCCACACTTGTCATTTAACATGTTCCCCTCCCATCTTTTCTTCATTCCTCCTTTCTATTCTTTTAAGAACACTCCTACAGAGTTGAAGGCTGCCATTTATACCCTGTGGCAAGACTTTCACCTTGTCTTATATTCTGAGGCGCAATTGCATTTTCGGCTGGAGCGAACACATCACTAGGACTGTGTCACTGCTGTTTTTCCTCCACAGCAAATATTTTCTATGTTTTTCATTGAAAAGTGGTTGTCTTTCAGTCTGTGAACATCTGAGCTTCCACCAGCTGTGTTTTACATTGTACTCATTTTGTATAATTAAGAAAAACAGGAAGCCAATCACTTAAGTAAAACTGACCTTCTTCACTCTGCACAGCCAAGAAAGGGCTACATCATGGCTTTTAATAGTACAGAGTTTACACCATTTATCCTGCAATCTCCTTGAAAGTGGAACAAGGTTAGAGGAGCTGTGATGCTGTGGTGGCCTTCCACTCAACTACAAACAGCTGCGCTCCTCTGAAGCTACAAAGGCTGGTTGAATCACATTTCTCTTGTATAATCAGTTATCAGTTTGATTTGTTACATTATGATAGAGGACTTCCCCTGACATTATTTTTGTACACTAACTCAATATTCAGGGCAAGGGGGTGGGCTTCTGACCTTGGAGATTAAGTCTGTGCTGTACATCCAGCATTTAACCAATTGGGCCTGCCCATATAGTTGACAAAGCTGTGCTGTCATCTAACACGTTCCCCTTGCGTCTTTTCTTCATTCCATCTTTCTGTTCTTTTAATAGCACTTCTATGTTCTAGCCAGGCCTGGGACTGGGGAAAAGAGAGCAAGAGAATGAAGTACTTTTCTATAGAATGACAAAACTTTTTTACTCCAGTTTGTTTAGATGACTTGGAATAAGGAAGCGCTCAATTTCTATTTGTAAGGAAGTGCTACACTTCTATTTGGCTTTACTGAAGGATTAAAACTAATAGCATATATCTGAGAAAGAGTTTCTGCTTCTGTTTAACTTGAGTATTGTATTCTTGGATGTAAGTGAAAAATATTTACCAAACAAAATTTCACATAGAACTGTGGCTATATTAGGGATCAAATAAATTCCATTCAGTTTAATATTTACTGGCTAGGTCATATCAGATCATTAGTATTATTATGACAAATGAAAAGTTATAGAAGATGTTGCCCTCACCTTGAAGGAGGTCATGTGCTTACATGAATGCAATCAAAGAGAACCCACAGCACTGTGTCATGTGCTGTAACTACTACAGTCTGAACTCAATCACAGACCTAAGTTTGAACTAGAACATCAGCATCTGTTAAGGAATCTTTCCAAGCTGGAATGAAAATGTGAATAAAGGGGCCAGAGAGATGGCTCAGTGGAATAAGCACTTCCCTGGCAAGCACAAGGGCCTGAGTTCAATCCCTGGTTCCACTGAAAGAAAGAAGAAAAAGAAAGAAAGAAAGAAAGAAAGAAAGAAAGAAAGAAAGAAAGAAAGAAAGAAAGAAAGAAAGAAAGAAAGGAAAGAAGAAAGAAAGAAAGAAAGAAAGGAAAGAAAGAAGAAAGAAAGAAGAAAGAAAATGTGAATAACGATCTCTCATTCACACAGCAACTTGAGTATCTATCATAGTTTAGATGTTGTTTTCTTGCTTGCTTTTTTGCTTCCTTGCATGCTTTCCTTCTTTCTTTCTATGTATTTGATTGTTTCAGGGTCTCGCTATGCAGATTGGACTTCTGGTGATCTCCTGCTTTCAGCCTCCCCAGCACTGGGATTACAGGCATGCACCACTATGCCCTGATTCTGTGGCTTGCTTAGCCCACTCTGGAGGCGGGGTTTGCTGGCATGTCGTGCCAGGGATTGAACTGCGTTCCTTACACTTGCCTAAGCTTGCATAAGCAGGCCCCTTAGTCCACTGAGCTAACTCATTGTTCTATTTTGTGTTCTTTCTCTGGGATTTAGAACAGTCTTTGCAGAAACATAGTGCCCACAGAGCCCTGTGGACCTTACAGAATAAATAGTATTGTATATTATGATATGCCAGTAATTTTGTCTGTTAAATCCCTGTGAGTTGGGAATATTTATCTGTATTTATAAATAAAAGCTGACTCTGACATTAAATAATGTCTTTGGTGTTATACAGCAAATCACAAATATATTTAAAGCCCACTTGTATGATCAGGCTGACTATACCCCTATTTTTGATAGTGCATAGTTCTGGATAATAAAGATATTTTATGACTACTTGGAGTCCATGCTGCCAAGTGAGAACTACTGCATAAATTGTGGGCCTCTATTATCTCTATGTATGCAGAAATCCCAGCCACTCCTGTGTCATTTGAATTGCATTTCACAAAAATGAAAATACTTCCATTTTCTTTTGGAGTCTGAAGTGTAGGAGGAAATCCTCTAAAGTAATGAAATGTCAATGAAGGGTTAATATCAGGAAGAGTGGGCAGTGTGCTTCAACACAAAAATGGCTACACAAGAGAAGCTGGAGGACCTCTGCCTGGAAGTTTTTAAAAATAGAGTACAATTTTAAGATTTTGCAAAAGGCACATGGGCCAATCTTTTGATATCATTTCAATTTTAAAATCATCATATTGGGGTTGAGGAGATGGCTCAGTGGAACAAGTGCTTCCCTGTCAAGCGCAAGGGCCTGAGTTCAATCCCTGGTTCCACAAAAAGAAATAAAATAAAATCATTGCATTGCACTACAGTGTTATCACTAAAGTGGACTAAGCTGCATACCTAAGGAAAATAAACAGACACTGGCTTAGGAACTGCAATGCAAATACCTGACACTAGATGACTGTAGCCAGTCATTGACATCTTCTGTTTGAAAATATCACCAATTCATACTCTTAAGAACAAGCTTAAGTCATATTTAGTCCAAGCCATCTCATAATTGTACATTATATAGAGACCCAGGGCCATGAGTTAACTTAGTTCTGTGAGAATAGCTTTTTACTGAAGAAAAACAATTACAAGTATTAAGTCATATTGTATGCAGAATAAAAAAGAAATAGAGGTGATGTTTAATGTGATATTTAAGGCAAGAGGCAGCTTAAGCTTAAAAAGGATTTTTCTTGTCATTGTCCCCCATCCCCCTGCCTGTCCCAGTATCACAAATAAAGACAAACTGTGCAGGGAGGTGAGGTTCATAGAGGTGAGAGTCTTCTTGGGACACCCACAGTGGCCCCAAGGACTTTCACACCATGCCCCTTAGACCAGCTCTGCTCTCATCTGTCCATTGTGGGGCCAACAGCCAACCACATCTTGCCCACTGTTTTTAGCCTTTTCCCCTCTGTGGCAGGGAAAAGCACTGTTACGGTTGCCATTGTAACAGAATCAATTAGGGCTTCTTCCAGCCTCTAACCTGGACAGAACAGGCCATGTTATGTGCAGTTGCATCGCATGCCATCTGGCTTCTTCTCTAGCAAACACAGCAGAATTTGAATGATGTTGGTGTTATTGTTCCTGAAACATACTTCTATTGTTTATATGATTACAATAGAGGCCTTCACTATTTTGTGGTTCGACTTTACTGGACTCACTGGTTCACAGGTTTTCAAAAGTATTAATTTAAATTATTTATCACAGATTTTTCACTATATCATGGGATTTTTGCAGTACTATACAGGATATGTGTGTTGTTAAAATTATGTAGGTTTACAAGTTTAGAAAATGGTTAAGAATATTAGGAGTGTTTCTAAAAGTGTGGGAAAGGTTTGTAAAAGTGTGAGAAGAGCATATAAAGCCTTGAGTAATGCTGGGCGTGGTGGCGCATGCCTGTAATCCCAGCACTCGGGAGGCTGAGGTAGGAGGATTGTTGTGAGTTCGAGACCAGCCTGAGCTACAAAGTGAGCTTTTTTTTTTTTTTTTTTTTTTTTGTCTTTTTGAGACAGGGTCTCACTGTGCAGTTCAGGCTGGCCTTAAGCTCACTTTGTAGCTCAGGCTGGTCTCGAACTCACAACAATCCTCCTGCCTCAGCCTCCCTAGTGCTGGGATTGCAGGCCTGTGCCACCACGCCCGGCTCAAGGCCAGCCTGAACTACATAGTGAGACCCTGTCTCAAAAAAATAAATAAATAAATAAAAGACAAAAAATAAAAAATAAAAAAATAAAGCCTTGAGTATATATAAATATTAAAATAAGCATAACATGGCTACTTCGCTGAGTTTCCCCTATCACAGGGGCATCTGGCATGTAACCTCCATGCTAACCGAGGGACCCCTATAGTGTCCATATTTGTAGTGCACCTTGCAAGCATGCACGACACATTAGTGTAACTGCACAACCCAGCAGACTGCCATTGTTCCAGCCCAGTTTCCTAAAACTTTTCAGTCCTCTCCAGCACATCAGAGGCACCCGTGCCACCTCGTTTTGCGCTCTGTCACACCCTCTTTCCTTGAGTTCCCCGCACCGCACACAGCTGGGAACCAGATTACTAGGTTCAAGGAAATGCATAGCTTCATCCAACACAGGAGATTTTGTTTGTAAACTATCTGGGCTTTAATTCCCACAAAGTGCATTGGAAGAGGCCTTTGGAAATCAACATATATTGTAAGTCTAAAAACACATAATAGAATTAAACATGGTGTCCCCTGAACATGTGGACCTGTACGTGTGGAGTCACCCTCACTTTCCTCCCTCCCATTGCTGAGACAGTTTATTGCCAGGGTTAAAAACTACAGAGGCGCCCACTGGACTCTTCCTGCTAGTCCTGTGCTAGGCACAAGGACTGCAGCCCGGTACTGAACAGAATTCTTCTGGGAATAGTACCCACGATAAACTTATTTAATTGCTGTTGAACTGTGGTTTTAATAGGGCAGTAGTTCTTCCTTTTATAGGTTTTTCTCATATTCTCATTTTTCTAGGTACAAAGTACAGTATCTACTATGATACTTACTCAGAGGAATGCCAAGATGTATGACAAGAATGTTGTTTGAAATTTAGTTGGGAGGTAGAACACCTGCACTTTGTAGACTATTATTTAAATAAGTGACTAGAGCAATTCCAACGTACCTGGCAAGATTTTTTTTTTTTCCTTTTTCCTTTTCCCAGTACTGCAATTGAATTTGGGACCTTTTACTTGCTGAGTACACCCTTATGCCTCTGAGCTATCTCCTCAGCCCTCCCAGGCAGGATTTTTAAGCTGACTACTATTGTAAGAATTGAGTGATAAGAGGAAGAGGGAGAAATGGTGCACTGTGGCTGTAGGTTGTGCCTGCATGTCCCCTCGAGTCTCGCAGGTCATGGAGGACAGGGTTTCAGAGGTAGCTGAATCTAGCTTGGGATTGATTTATGGTCCAGCTCTGGGATTAGGGATGTGAGTGCTATACCCACCCTAGGTTAGGTAGAAGCTACAACAAAGGGCCAGAAAGAGTGGACTGCTTGCTCCCCCATCACACTTGTTGCTCTGCTGTCCCCCACACCTCCTCTGTGTGCCACCCTACCTTGGGGCCAGCTGAGTATGGCTGGAAACCTCCACAAACTGTGAGTTAAATAAACCTTTACTCTTCTAATTTTGGGCATCCTCTATTTTGTCCCAGCAGTGAGAGAAAAGTGACCCAGACAAGTCAGAGAGGGAAAGGGCAAAACCGGAGCCAGCGGCCTCCTGCATAGGCTTTAGGAGCTTAAGTTCTCTCTCTAAAGTTGTTCAAGCATGAAGCGGGAAGAAGTGAACTTAATTGTCATGTATTTGATAGTTTATATTTTCCACATTCTTAGATACTAGTATCTGGGAGAGGTGTCAGCTGGTGTTAACTTGGGGACAGAGTTCACCTTGTAAACTGGCATTCACTTAGGACGCAGGAATCTTAGGTGGCTGCTCGACCTGCGGCATCCATCAGGGCGGGACAGTGCCTCTTGTCACAGAGTTCTTAGGGCTCCCTGCATGTCCCGGGTCCCTGATTCTGCTTGATGTCTGTAGATGCACAACTTTTTAAAGGTGCATTTTATCCCGCTATGATTAGCACAGATCAAGCCTAAGCAACAAGTGCAGGGCTAACTTCTTGGAGTAGGCTCTCCTTACTTAGTCTTTTGTTTGTCACTCAACAGTACCCATCAATAGGAAGGTTTTTAAATCCATTTTATCATTTCAAATGATTACATGTTGTGTGCCAGGAGCCTGGTCTAGGTTATATTCTTATTTTTTATATTAATTTTATTGAGAAAGAAGTAGCAAGGAGACAATTTCCAAACAGGTTAGTAGGACATATATTCTTATTAAATGAATACTTTGCATTTGGAAGATTTTCTCAGCATTTCAAATGAAATGGTATGCGTATTTTCCATTATGTGTTGTGTTCTTGCTATAGGTTAGAAGTGCAAATTGTGTTTTATTCAACAATCATTCAGTAAATATTTATTAATATTATCATCATTATTATTATTGTCTTTTTTGAGACAGGGTCTTGGTAGGCAGTTCAGGCTCACCTTGAGTTCACGTTGGAGGGCAGACTGGTCTTCAACTCACAAAAATCCTCCTGCCTCAGCTTCTTGAGAGCTGGGATCACAGGTGCACACCACCATGCCTGACCTTCAGTGAATATTCGTTGAAGATTCATAAATGTCCAACACTGAACTTGCTACGGGCAGTGCCTATAAAAGTGAAACATACTCTGGTCCTTTAAGCAGATTACAGTTGAGTGGGAAAGTCTGACTTAAATAGATCAGCTGCACTTCAAAATATTAGAATTTAAAGCAAGAACTTTGGAAAACACAAAAGACAGAACAGTGGCTGCCAGAAGGAAAGGTTTACACAGAGTGACATTTCAACTGCTTTTAGAAGAGAAAAAGCAAAATGACACCCTTCATGCTGCAGCCACCCCGCTGGTGAGGTATATTTGGATGCATGTGACATTATGAAATCCACAGGATCAGGAGCCTTACTCTGTGACAGGAGGTTATTTGCTTCATACAAGGTATTGTTATGAAAATTAATCATGCAGAATGACTACCCTAGTAACTAGACAGGATAATCCTCTATACGAGTAGCCATCACATGTATCATCACCTAGGCCTGTTGAACTATGTCTCATGGCTTGTTAACATATAAGCAAATGTCCAGTGTGCTTTCTTTTCTAGCTTATAGTATGGCTTCAATTTAAGTAGCCATTGATGCATTTAACATCTCCATTTGCTCTCCATTATAAACTCTGAGGGGAAGGAAAGAAATTTTGTTATTTTACCTCTATCAAAGAGAGGGTGTAATTCACTAGAGATACTCAGCCAATGTTTTTGAAGGAATGCATAGCAATAGGGAGACACTGGCAACTTATGATCTGTCATTATGCAAACATGATGCTGAGACATATTTTTAAATGTGATCAGTTTCACTCCAGAAGACCAAGCTATGAGTTTTCTTTCGGGTAGGTGCCAGACCTTTTGGAGCATGCACTCCACCTAGAATTGAAATTCAGCATTCCCTCACTTCTCCTGTGTCAGCTAACCTTACACTAATCTTTCAGTGAGCCCCAAGCAGATAGTCCATGGATATCCAGATGAATTAATTCTGTGCTTTTGCCAACACATAGATTTTTATTTGCTTTCTTTCACCTCTCAATAGTCCCAAGCCCTTGTACAATAATCCCCCTCCTCTTTCCTCAACAAATCTTCTATTCTCATTCAACATTGAAGAGAGGAGCCTGCTCAGATCCCCAGAGGCCGCACTACTGTCCAAAACTGTGATGAAGCATTATTCTGAATAAAATTAGATTCTACTTATTCCAATTAACAGCAGATGATGAAAGAGCTTGCCAGTTCCATTGCCTTTCAGCTGCGTGCTTTTCTCTTGCTTGGTCATTTGTTAATCATGAGCCCTTCTAATGGGTACCTCAGACTTCACTTGAATTAACGAGCTTTGGCTGAATTAGCAGTTCCTTGCCCACGAGGGGTATTCAATAGCAGTCAGCAGCAATTTCTGTTATGACTTAAGTTGCTCCATTTGAGAATGTGGACTGGAATCAAATTCAGTGACTTTGATACCCACTGAGTTAAAGGTCAGTGTTCTAAATTGGGGGCCAGATCATATACAGTATTCTATGTAGAATCTTAAAAGATTCTACTAAACTTTGGAACCACATTTCTTCTTGGGAATTTCCAAGAAGAACAGAATGGTCTAGAACTCTTTGGAGGCTGAGGTTTTTGATCCTATAAAAGGAACTGGCACAGAATAAGTCTTTATCAATAGAATAAAAATGTGTAGAAAGAGCAGGCCACAACAGATATGTGAGAATATAGTCCATCTCCTTACACCTGCTAGGAACTCAATGACTGGCGATTCCATGAATTCAAAATGAAGTAAGATTTAAAATCTAGCATAAGTCACTTAGAAAATCTTCTGGGTCTCAATTCAAGAAGAGAAAATACAAAGAAAATGTCCTGCCCAGGGAAGAGTTATGCTTCAGGACTTGAGATGGAGTCACCCTGTTGAGATTACCATGCTGCGTATGGTGCCTGATGCCTAACTGCATATATTTGCTGTTGCAGCTCTTAGTTAGAAGGCAGTACAATTCTGGTGAAATCCTCCATGCTTTAGACTGAGAATTTTGAAAGCAAACCGATATTGCGTGTGTGTATAAAGTATAACCTTTGTAGGAAATCAATCATACGTTTGCTGAGGAAAATATTTGACAGGTCAACTGAATTATGAAAATGTATCATGCTGAAAGCTCTGCATCATGATTCATTTAAATAATTCATTAAGTAAATTGCTTTATTATGTCAGTTATGATACTGATTGTGGATGCCCCTGTGGTCTAGGTAGCTGTCTCCTGAGCTTTGTTACCTCCCAGCAGCCACCTCAAGGGCAAAGCAGCAGCATGTGTCTATCATGTTTATTTACTTACAAGATTTAGTTATAAGGACAGCAGTAATAACACATGCAGATTCTAACGGTGTGAGCACAGTGCTACATTCTGTACACGTGATGGAGAATACGCATCACTCAGAATTAAAATATTTGCTTTCCTACAATGCTGATCCAGGCATGCAGCACAGTCACCACTAAGAGTCCACCAGGCATCGTGCAGGCACGAAGACAGTAACAATAAAAAGACTGTCATGACTCCCATTGGCTGAGTAACAGACATTGGTGGCCATGGAGGGTAAAAGGTAAACAAGTTATTAATTAGGCATCGCAGCATGGTGGTGGATGGGAATGGTGGGAGGAGCTGGAGGAGTCATGCCGACCGCTGGGGAGCACAGCCTCGGGGAGGAGCTGAGCCCCCGGGCTGGGCTTCGGTTAACCAACACAGGAGTGAGGGAAGACGCAGAGCCTGGACCTTCCTGTGGCAGAAGGAGCAGTGTTGTGCTCTGCACATCTGGAAGGAATTTGGCACAGCTGGGCCATTCCCTGAGCACCCAAATGTGCAGAATATGCGGACCCAGGGCGTGCAGATGATGAGGAAATGAAGTGAATGCGAGAGAGGCTAGAAGGAGGTCCTGTGTGTCACAACGAGGAGCCTCGGAGGACTGCTATAATCAAAGGGAGGCAAATAAGACTCCGCGAACCCTTAGGCTCAAAGTTTTATTTGATGGACATGTGAAAAAATAGCCTCCAGTCGTTTCCTTATAGAGGGAAAAAATGAGCGGTACGGGATCTTACAGTGTGTAAAAGGAAGTATGCATGCTCCCCACCCACAATCGACTGGGGACTAAAGGACTGCGCTGGAAACTTTCTAAGAACAAGTCCAGGTCAGACATCGACCTGGGGCCTGTATTTGCGAATGCTTCGCTTGCCATCTTGTGGCCCAATGCAGGTACTGCACAAGGGGACCTTTAGTATAGGAAATATAACATCCCGCAGCTGTTGGTGACTACTACAAGGTACCTGTTCAACTCTATCGCCAATATTTGCGATGAAAACTGCACTTAGAACAAACATTAATGATAATCCAAATCAGAATTGTCCTGATGACCAATTCATCTGTTAGTTTTGTCAATTCTGTGTTCTAAATCTGGTTAGATAACTGGATTGGAAGCATTTTTTCATGAAAGTGTCAGATTTCATTAGAAATATAGAAAATTAGAGCATGACATTCTTGATACTGTGCATGCTGGTGTACTTCTGATGTTATACCACTACTTTGGGAGAGTTTAACTTCTGTGATGGCTGATGCATTGTGTCACCTTGAGAAGTCTAAAAGCTTTACTAGTGACTCAGCAGCTCTGCAACCTGGGGTGGAGGGGATGCTCCCTTCTGCCCTGGGGTGCTGTTCATTGGGTCAACTTGAGAAGTTCAGAAGTTAAGCAAGCGATTCACCAGGAAGCCAGGAGCCTCACTTTGTAGACATCCAGAGCTTGTGCAAGAGGAGGGCTCGAGGCGGTGTGAGTGGTGCAGCTGCCAGAGAGATGGGGTGGCCTGCTTATAATGTAAGGGCGGACAAGACTTGCTCTCACCCTGCTCCTGCTGTCTACTGTCACCCACCGCGTGAGCTGCTATCCTTTGGTTGGTGCTGCGCCGTGCAGACAGCAGAGTATGGACTGAAACTTCCACATACTGTTTGGGTGTCAGTTATTTCGTCCCAGCGACAAGAGAAAAGCAACAAGAGAGCCAACACAATGGAAGACCCAGACATTCCTTGCTAACACAGCTGCCCTGAAGAGAATATTCCATACGTAGCCCGAGAAACAAGGGAAAGAATGTCACGGAACCATTTTGATAGTTTTGTGATTTTAGAAGTGAAAATAACAGAAATAGCTCAAATGTCCTTCAAGGAAAAAAAAAAAAAAGGTACACTGTGGTGAATTAGACAATGAAACACTATAAAAATTGAAAGGAACCTTATATATATAAATGTGAGTGAATTCCATAATATGAAGTGGCAGAAAAAAATAGTCACCACATAGTACTCCTTGCATAAAATTCTGGCACAGAGAACACATGAACACTTTTAGGGATGTTGTGTCAGTCAAGGAACTAGCAGAGAAACAGAGCGAGTATGTGTGTATCTCTTTGTGCATATGCATATGAATATGCATATTTTAAGGAGTCAGCTTGTGTGGTTGTGGAGCGGGTGGTCTGAAGGGCTAGGATCTGCCAGGTAGCACCAAAGCAGCAAGCCACACGTGGGGCTTCTTCTTCCTCAGGGAAACTTCAGTTTTGTTCTTAAGCCCTTTCAATTGCCTGAAAGAGTCTCCCTCAGGTTGCTTATGACTGTCTCCTTTATTTAAGGTCATCAGTTGTGCGTGTCAGCCACAACTGCAAATTTCTTTGTAGCAATGCCTGGACTCGATTGCTGGGTGCTACAGGATGTGATCAAATTGACAGAAACAGGTATGCATTGCCATGTGGGTATCTGTCAGGGGTAAAGGTGTGTTTACTAAGACTATCATGTTATATACATGATAGGCAACTCCTAGTAAGAGGTAGACAGATATGACTAGAGATAAATTCCCGTGGGATTACATTCTGTTTAATATTCATTTTAAAAAACATTGCATTATTATTTATAACTTATATAGCTGATACAAATTATTTTCTATGTGTGAGTGATTCGAGTTGTAAATATATTTTTCATCACAATACAAACCGTTTTGTAACAGGGTAGGAGTATTTTTTAATCTATGTAACCCAGAAAGTTTATACAGTTTATGTGCTGATCACATAGAGTTGCTGTTGTGACCCCAAACACAAATACAAGGCAAGAACCGAAATGTGTAACTCAGTGTGAGCCAGATGCTCAGAGTTATTAAAAACCCCTAGGGATCATTTGAAATGAGAGACTACTGAAGGGCTCCCAGGACTCACTGTGCACAGGGCCTCATACCAAGGATGGAGGCAGCTGTGGAAGTCTGCCAGCCGCCTGCTTCTTCCTCTCTCCTTGCAAGCAAAAGATGGGCTTGGGCGGGGGCCACTCATTCATTAGCTATTGCTAATTTCATCTGCATTACTTCATATAGAGGTTGGAAGGCTGAGGAACTGAGAGCAGTGGGAATGCCATCGTAGGTGTGCAGGACAGTGAGTATTCGAGGGCTCTGTGCCCCCCTTGGCCACATCGCTATGAGAGGTGCAAGTCAGCAGGGACAGTTACCAGCTTGTCCCTGCACCGGTTTGGTCCTTCAGGAGCCTCGTAGCTCATCATGCTCTCTCCCACCCTTTCTTTCCAATCAATCTTCAGTAGCCAGAGTGAGCTTCTCACAAACTTGTGTGGACCACTTGTTAGGCTAGACATGGTGGTGCATGCTGTGAGCACAGTGTTTGGAGAGGCCAAGGCAGGAACTGCCAGCTTACCGTAGTATTTACAACATTTTACAATGGTATGGACCATGCAAAAGTAAGTTTTTGAAAAAAATAAATCATACCACATTAATTTCCTGTTGAAATACTTGGTTGACTTCCTATGTTTCTCAGAGTCAGGACCTAAATCCTTCCCAAGACCTATAGAGCTCTGTGTAGCCTGCAACCAGGTCAGATCTCCTGCTTTAGTTTTGCCTCTTCTGCTCCTCTTTGGAACACTGTGTCTGAGGCTGGATCCTCCCTACATGGAGCCCAGCTCAAAGGCCATTGCAGCTCTTCCTCACCTTTGGCCAGCTGGTTGCCCACCTCCTCACAGGAGAACCACTCTGTTCTTCATATTCAGCTCACACATGACTGTGAAGGGTTCCAACTCCTAACAAGTGTACTTCCTCCCTTGCACTCTCTTGAGGCACATTCCCCTTTTGGGGAACTCCTTCACCTCTCTTGGAGCACCTTCCCCTTTGTCAGACAGTGATGATTTCCTGCACTTGTTGACTGAGTTACAACTCTTTCTGGAAGAAAGCTCCATAGGACCGTCTTGACCTTATTTTCTGCAACTGGAATTCAGGAACTAGAAGTTGTTATGGCATGAAGCTTGAGAAAGTCTTATCTGAATTAAAGCAGGAGCAGCTATTTTTAGCTTAAAGAACCTCTAAGTGAGAAGTGGCACTGTGGTTGCTAATTGTGCCTATCCAAGCAAAAGCTCTGCTGAAGAGAGACAAGTTTGTAGACAGAAATGCAACACCAAAGTAGAAGGTCAACTATGAACTAAATGGACAGTGGTATATTGGAGGAGGGCCAGAAACTGAAAAGGGCCTTCAGGGTTAAATTTTCCATGATAAAGATGGTGTGTACACTAGATATCCTCTAGACCTTGCGAAATCTATTACTATGTGAAAGTCCATGCTATTATAAAACAATCTCATTCCACTCTTGTTTTCAATGAGGATAAATATATTAGCTGAATTTTAGAGGGTGAATTGAAGAGTGCTCCCAAGTGATCACTTTTTCAAGGTTTCCTAGAAGTTTTAGTTTCATACTGTAAGTTTTAAGGAAAAGCTATCAAGTTTATCTATATTGTGGGATGTGAATTACATGCAATAATAGAATAAGCATTTCCCTGGGTACAATATGCATTTTCCTGGGAAGCGCAAGGGCTTGAGTTCAATCCCTGTTTCCACACAAACCAAAAAAGTGAGTGGCACACAATCAATTTTAATTTTAGCCTAACACAGCTGTTTAAGACCCCATACCCAACACTTGGGGGGACAGAAATGTAGACTGTTCTCTCAATCACCGTACTATTTCACTAAATAAAATTACGCACTAGTATCCCTCCTCTCCAACCTCTGGGCTGCTGTCCCTCTGCCCATGTCCTTATTGTCCTTATTGTGGGAGGTCTCTTTATTCTGGGAGACTCATCTAAAGTCATCTACCTTCCAGGATCCTACTTCTCTATACCCTCAAATATAAGTTTAGTGAACTTCCATTTGTAGTGTGATTTAATATGGTGTTTCATCAGTTCTAGGATGCACATTCTGTACTTAATATCTCTGAAATCAGTATATCTCCTACTAATGATGTTTTAGAGTGAAAACCTTTGTCATTCTCATCTACTAAAGAGAGCTCATGAGAACCCATATGGGGCTGACTCTTTCATTATTTTTTAATTTTTTATTAATTTTAATAAGAGAAATAGCAATGAGAGTTATAAAATAAGCTAGTAGGACAGTTACAATGATTAATACATTACATATTGTGATCTTCATAGTAGTTATTCAGAGTACAAGATGCAGACATATTCTGCCTAAACAACATTAGTACAAAGCTTTCTTCTCATTGAACTAAGAGCAAGTAGCTGTATATCTATCCTATTTTGTATATACATATTTTTTCATGACAAAATGGTCCTTCATTTATATCCCCTTTTCTGTTTTGTTTTGTCAGAGATTGGTGTTCTATTGCTGTTAGAGAAACTGTATTTAGAGAACACTTTAAAAGACCTTTTCATACTTGATGCCAGTTCAAATATTGTATGTACTTGAATTCAGCAGAATAACCCAATATAGTCCAATAGTCCATAATAGTAGTGGGTTATCAGCAGAACTGGCAATTGTCAGAAGTTGTTGACTTGAGACTTTTACAGCTCAGTGTATTAATGTGGCTTTACTTTTTATACCTTGTTTTTATACTTTTCTGCTGGATGGCTAAGACCAAGACCTATATAACAAGAAATGTAAGTTGAATCTGCCAAGGTCAGTCAAAGCACCTCAGGATTTATCCTGAAACCCTGTGCCACAGTTTGTAGATCCTTTGTCAGTGTCAGCCATGTGGATGAGTCATGGTCATTGCTTGAACAATTTTCTCTCTGTGAAAGCCTGAGAGAATGTTTTCTCTCCATGTGACTCTCCTTATGTGTACATCATTAATAACATTCCTCTGTGGCCCCATAATCTCCTTGATCAGAAAATTTGGGACACAACTGAGTTGCATGATGTTCCAGTACAAATTCTCCTTTGTCCTGAGTCTTCACTGACCTTAAAAGGCTAGGGCCAAAATTTTGGCTGAACTTGCAGTCTTTCTTTTTCTCTAAATTTTGATTTGCAATCTTAGATTGTTAACCCTCCAGAAGAGAAGCTTATAACATTGCGGCCAAGTGTCCTTATTTTATTGTGCAGCATCAATCTCCCTTCTTTGATGTAGTGAAAATTATTTTTCATCATAATATATCTTGGGATGATCTGTTGAATGAAGTAGTTGTTGTCACAGCAAATGCAATTGGCTATTTATTTAGCATGCATTTATTACATCTATTAAATATCCAGCTCAGATTGCTGCAGCAATAAATAAGGCCCAATTCTTGCATTATAAGATCGTAGAGTCTATAAAATTAAACAATGTAATAAACAGACAAGAAGTAAAATGAAATGTTCGGCATGCTCAGTTATGGTGAGTTCTGATTCCCATCCAAGAACAGGGCACAATCCATTAAGCAGGGGAAGCGAAGAATGACTTGGGCTCCTGGGAGCAGGTGGTATCTTAGCCAAGACCTGGAGGTGAGGATATAGTGGAAAGCAAGTAAGAAGTCTCCAGGGCGACCATTACTCATGCTCTGGATTCCAAGTAATTTGAAATGGTCAGGCTGAAGACTTCAGGAAATGGTTGGGGATAGATGGAAGTTGGCTCAAAGAAAGTTACTGTGTAAGGTTCCACCCAAGCCTCCCAGATGTATCCTGGTTATTTCCCCAGAGATGAGGTTTGCTTTCTCTTTATTTGGCTCTGGCAGTGAATGGGCCATCTCTAATTTGCATTTAAGCAAGGAATGTGACTGATTGGAAGGGAATATGAGAGGTATGAGAGGCAGCTATTCTGGGGTGAGGAATCAATGGCCAAAGAGAAATGAGCAATCAAAGGCCTCCTGAGTAGAATCCACTGTGCCTGTGTCGGACTCCTCCATGTGGGCCTGTGCACTAAACCTCTCCTTGTGGGAGAAGAGTCATGAGATGGTGACGGCTATAATATCTCTGCCTTCATAAGGGATTCTAAGACTAATGCAATCCTCACGGCCTCCACTGTGATCTGAAGAAACCTATTTGGCACATTATTTAGATGGATCCTACTCTGGAAGACACTAGAGGACAAATATGGAGAAGAATCATCTTCATTTGTGTTGTATTTGGTGATCAGGGAAATGAAATTGTTGTTAACCAGGTTATTTTTATTTGTACTTTTTCCTAATTGAATTCAGGGATCCAGCAAAGCTATGAGGAAATTTAACAACTTCAATTTTATAAACTAAATGACTAAAGTATCTACCATGCTTAGAAGAAATATTTGTGTTGCAGAACAAAAAATATGTGCAATCCCTGAGATTTGACATAATGAGCGAATTGTGATAGGATTAGGAATAATGGGGTGTGGTTTTCAGTTTATCTACAAGTTATGTGAAAAGATATCATTCATTCTTTCCTTTATGTTGAAGGGGAAACACAAAAGGGATTACTTCATAAATGTGCTGTAAGAATTAAATAAATGAGGGCAGGCTGAATAGCTCAATGGATTAAAGCACCTGCAAGCAGATGCAGGGGCTGCATTTTGATCCCTGGGCCTGTCATGCTGGCCCCACCCCTGAGGCATAGAGTCAGCAATTGAGACTGGGTGTGGCACATGCCTGTAATCCCAGCTCTTGAGAGGCTGTAAACAGGAGGATCCGTATGAATCGGATCTAGTAGTGATACCCTGAACAACCTGTAGACCCTTCCCTAATATACAAAAAAAGAATTAAATAAATGACTACTGTTCAGCGTGTATGCCTGTGCAAATCACACCATGCACATTAATCTGTTATATCTTTCTATTTGTATTTCTTTTTTTGAGTTCTTATACTAGGGAGACTATAGGATGTTTACACATGTGGGTCTGGTTTATTTCACTTATGAGTATATCTTCAAGTGGCATCCATTTAAACATGAAGCCTTCAAGTTTTCATTCTTTATAGCTGAGTAATACTCCATTGTATAAAAATACCACATCTTTTTCATCCATTCCTCATGTGATGGGCATCTTGGTTGTTTCCAAGATTTGGTTATCACAAATTGTGCTGCTGTAAACACAGGTACACAAATATCATGCACATTAATCTGAAACACTGTCAGTTCCCAATGGGACAAGATGATTAAACAAGTTTCAGGGCTTTCTTGATGTAAGGTTGACACCTTAAGCTCTTATGAAGAACCAAGTAGATTTTATGTTTAAATAGCATATTGAAACATCTAAATCAAATTATAAAAATGCCTTCCCCAAAACATTTCATTATATAATGTCATTGGGGAGGCTATTTAAATGAAGCATGGCTTTTAAACCAACTTTATGTGAGAAAGTGTTCATACTTTTATAATGGTGTCACATTGTCAAAGCTTCCTGGCATCTTGCAGCCATTGTGAATGGGGCCGGGGCAAAGGCTGCCCTTTCTGCTGTGGCCCTTCACAGCTCCTGTGGCACAGACACCAGGTTGAAAAGGTGCTTTGTGACCAAGGTCACTAGACAACAATGGCTCTGTGGGTCACGTTGATTTCCAGCCCTGCCCGGGCCAGTTCAGAGTACTTGCCGTGCAGGCCAATAGCTGTCTTCAGCTGGAGGGGCCTGCTCAGGCCTGCTGCTCAGCGAGGGAACTGTGCTGGGGAAAAGCAGATTTAAGCAGCAAGGTGTGTGAGCTAAGTCAACTACAATTTAAATTCTTTAGTTGTGCTTCTGTGTGTATTCCTAGCATTTACATGTAGTGATTAGCAAATACTGTACTTAATTTGTTAAATGAAAAAATGATGGTGCTCCCTCCTAGCGCAGCCCTACAACATCACACATAAAGCATTTGCCATCAAGTTAATCCATGAACAGGCTCACATGTCACTCAGAAAAAGTTCAGGAGATGTTTTAGACTCCCGTGAGTGAGTGGTGCCATTCTGGGGCGTCTGGTATTGGTAGAAGGGAGGGACAGGTTCCAAATCTAATTGACAGGCAGGTTCAGAGGTCTAGAGGTTTAAAAGGGCTGGTGGAACCACTGTGGAAATTAGTATGGACACTCTTTGAAAAACTAAAACTAGGACCTCTATTGGATCCAGCTCTTCCTCTCCTTAGTATCTTCCTGAAAGACTTCAGGTTATGGTAATGCAGTCATGCTGTGCTTAGAGCAGCACAATCCATGATAGCCAAACCTTGGAAGCAGCCTGTTCATCACTAATAGCAGGATGACAGGTGTTGTTGACCTTCAATATGGTACTACTCTGCCATAAAATAAGTGTGAGCATTCAAGGGGAAGTGATGGCACCTTGAGACCATGTTAGGTAAAACAATTCGGACACACAACCTGAAGTATCACATGTAGTATATCAAAATATAAAGAACAATCAGTAGATAGATAATAGGAAGCAGTGTTGTAGATCTTTCTCAAATTAAGGGGGCATCTAGTGAGGGAGAGAGAAAGGAAAGGAGAGAAGGGGCTGAAAAAGAAATTCTTAAAACGGAACTAAATTGGGCTATGTACATCTGCCAGCTCCACACGGGGAACGTAAACATCATGTCCTGCAAACACACACTAATCAAAATAAAAATAAAAGAATAAATGATTGGAACAGCAGCCTGAGTAAGCAGTAAGCCCAACTGAGCCTCTGTGTCTGAGCTGAGCTTTTCTTTGCTGGCTGGACAGCACTGTTAATCCAGGCAGAAGAGGCAGGGCATCACCTAGATGGAAGCATGAGGAGAGAGGTGAAGACAGCCGCACTTACAGGACAGAGACAGCTTCTACTGACTCATAGGGCAGTGGATCAATGCCCAGGACATCCTGCTGGCCTCCTGTGAGGGCTTGTGCTGTTCTGGGGCATGCTATGATGCCAGCAATGGCATGGTGGAAGCCGGCGCCTGTTGTACTAGGATGGCTGGGCTGTGCGCATATGCTAAGGCTCACATGCCTGGGACTTGGTGTCAGGGGTGGCTCTTCCTACAACACTGAACTTGGAACGATACCCATTTAATAATGCCAGAGAAACAGGAAAAACTTGGGTTTCTTGAGCATCAGGCTCTGTTCTAATATATTTATGCATATTGCATTATCAATGTTACATGAAAATATTGTCATATATTATTAGCCTTACTTTATTTATTGTATTTAGTACAGGGACTACAAGGTCTCACTACACAGATCAGACTTGCCGTGATCCTGCTGTGTTCAACCTCCCAAGAGCTGGGATTACAAGTGCGCGTCACTGCACCCAGTCTCAATCACCATCTCAGTGTGGCCCATGGCCAGGGCCAGTACTACCCGTCAGGGATCAAGCCCCAGCCCCTGTGTCTACCTAAGCAGGCTCTTTAATCTGCTGAGCTATCTGGCCAGCCACTAATTTTAAAAAGGAGTCTGAGTTTCACAGATCTTCCATACCTGCCTGAAGGAGCATTGGTTTCTACTAACAGGAACAGAAATTAAACTCAGGAAACCAGTGTGCAGAGAATTTCTGTCACTTAACCAACTGGCTAGCTGAAATGAACGTCTCCTCTTTTCTGGACACTGGCACACTATGCACACCTTTCAGTGAGGCTTCAGGAGAGGGTGACTGTCACAGATGTGGCAGCAGCAGCACAGCTGGTGGGTAGTGGCAGACAGCGAGTGCCCCAGGAGCTCACTGTCCTCGACTGAATCCGGAGGGAGTGAGCCCTGGAGAATTACTCAGACAGCAGCTGATGTTTCACTTCCAATGAACAAACTAATTGTCTGGTTTGTTCGCAAATCATTGCTTTGATTTTTTGGTACCAAAGCAATTCCGCTTCATCTGGTCCTCCACAACGAATCCATCCCTAGCTCCTCACTCCCTCCTGTTCTCAGCTGGCAGTCACTTCCTTTGCATTTTTTACTCAACTTTCAAAGTGAACTCCACTGAACTTGGATGAACTTTTTATAGGGTTGGGTTGGAGAATTTTCCTTCACCCCAAAGATTAGAGCATGCTGGACCTTCTCCGCTTCAGCAAAGGAAATACTTGATTATGCCTTGCACATTCTGCTTCAACTACTTTCATTTTTCCAGGTAATACAACTCAAAGAATAAAGCTAACAATATCTTAGAAATAATTATTATCAGGGATGGTGAGATAACTCAGGAGACTCAGTGCCTGCTTAGGCAAGTGCAGGGATTGAGGTTCCATCCCCCGCAACATGTGCCACACTGGCCCCACCCCCAGGGGTGCTGAGCACACCACCAGGACCAGACATCATGGTGGGACACACCTATAATCCCAGTGCTGAAAACAGGAGGATCACTATGAGTCTGATCTTTGTAGTGAGTCTTATATGATATATAAGACATATATATATATATATATGTCTTATATATCATATATATCATATATATATATAACATATATATGTTCAACACACTATGTGTATTTGTCCAGACCTATTGGCTGGCCTTGCATATACTTCACTATATTTTTTGTACTTTTTTGAGAATGATACACTCATCTATGTATTAATTTGGTTTAGAGACTATTGGGTAAGAATCCTTAGTAGGGCCTCTTATGTACATTGTGCTTTGCTTGTTTCTCTTGCTGGGTGCTGGCAGGGAGAGGAAGAGGCAGAGCTCACCCAGCCCAGTTCAGCTTCTCTGAATCAGCCTTCCCAGCCACGAATAGAAGAGGCAGGGTTTGCTTTGACTTGCCTTTCAGGGGCTTGGCCTGTAGACATTCCTGACTCCAGGGCTGAGGTGTCATGATGGAGTGGTGCAGTGGGGCAAACACACTTTGTTTATGCAGCCAAGGGAGCAGAACATTGGAGCCATCCCAGAGGGAAAGAGGCAAGAGGCCAGCTGAGCACACAGGGCCTGCCTCTGTGTCTCGCCCAGACACAGCCAAGTGTTCCCACAGCACCACTGGTGGTTCAAAAGCACATCAGAGTGACACTACACTGCAACCACCACCCCACTCCTTGTCAGCTTCATACCCAAATACATTTCCTTAAACCATTCTCCATCTCCAAGTAAAGACAATAGCAGTTCCTGCTTTCAATTATTATAGCTGCCCTGCATACAACTGGAAATGCAACTGCTCCTTCTCCAAGTCTCGAGGGTTCCAGGATTTTTCAAAAGTCAACATCAAAATCCTTTCTGAAACCCAAGGATGACTCTTAGCTGTAAAGCTCTATAAAGATAAAAAATAAAATAAATTACATAAACCCAATGGCACAGGATATAAACATTCTCATTCCCAAAGGGAGAGAGAGGAGAATAGAAAAGAATTGAATTGAAACAAGACAAAAATCCATCTGGGTAAACATTTAGTCCTGTAGCTCTGCCTCTGCCATTGGGCATATGGTGAAGATGTGCATGTTCCCGAGCATTTAGGTGATCCGCTGGCCTTGCCAGGCATGGTCCACACAGCCTCTCTTGGGGTGGCTCTGTTAGCAGTGTACATATTTTCTTGGCAGGTGCTCCATGCTCCTGGCATCTCTAAATTCCTAGGGTCTCTACTGAACCTTTGGTTTTATCTCCATGGCTTTGAACACTGACTTCTCAGGGACTCTTTGCCTGGGTTTTCTTTGAAATCTGGGTAAGAAGCCTCTGTAATTCCACAATTCTTGCTTTCTTAAAATGGTGAAGTGAGGGGCTGGGGAGATAGCTCAGTGGAATAAGTGCTTGCCTGGGAAGCACAAGGGCCTGAGTTCAATCCCTGGTACCACCGAAAAAATGATGAAGTGGCATCGTGTAGACAACACCACAGTCTGTTGCTTGTGGGAGCAGAAGTCAGGCCCCCTAGGACCATGGCTGTATCAGCCCCTGAGGGGCTGAGTGATTGAGTATACCGAAACAAGTCCTGGGGAGCAAGTTCTCCAGGAACCTCTTTTTGGGTGAGGAATGAAGCAGCTCTCTTCCACTTTTGGACCTGGACGAGTGGGTCTTGCTATTGCTCACAGTATTCTGCAGGCATCATATGCTTTGTCCTTGTACAAAGCACTTGGCTCATTTGTAATGACAGTGACCCTTTCAGCAGCCACACTTTGGCTCTAACTTTACATTGATTTCTTTTAGGAAAAAATTTCATTCTTTCAATCATTCCAGTCTGGTTTTTTGTCCCAAATTCTGAGTGATAAGTCTGGCAAGTAGTAGCCCACAGGACCCCCACCACAGCCTGAATATTGAGTTGCCTTTTTATTTTCTCTGCCAGATGAATTAGCCTGTTATTCTTTATCTCAGTCTTCTGCAAAGACTCAGGAAAGAGGTCCTGAGACAAATATATAGACCAGTTTTCTATTGGAATGCATTTCCTATGGTCTCTTATGCAGTTGTCACTGGAATCCTTGTTCCAAACTGAAGCTTTGTTCTTTTTCCTTTTATGTGCGCCTTCCTTTCAGCATTCTGGTCTCCTGAGCTCTTGCCAGAATCACATCTCAGGCTCTGTTACAGAGTACTAGAACATCTCTAGCCTGCCTTACCAAACATTTCCAAATTCCTCCCACAGAGCAGTTGTGAAGACTTCTATACCACGTAGTCAGGTTCAGCCACAGCAATGAGGCCGCTCTCAGTGCACAATATACTATATAAATTAGGTAACCCATCACTTGACACAATGCTTCACAACTACACCTTACATGAAGAGAGCTTTAATCTGGCTTGCATTTTCAGGGATTCAGTCTGTAGGTGGCTGGGTCCCAGGCAGAAACGCTGTGGAGGAAGGCTATTGGGGAACAAAGACGCTTAGCGCAGGGAGGCCAGATAGCAGAACCTGGGAAGAGCAGCAGAACAGTGGGCCAGGCACCAGACACAGAGCTTGTGGCCATGACCCACTTGGACACAGCCACCCCTCAGTGGACCCCAAAGCCAGTCAGATGGCTGTTAGCACCCTTCTTATGTGCTCCCATCGTTCCTTTTATAACGCTTTTGCCCCTGGAAGCCCAGCTGACATTCCTCCGCAAATGCCTTGTGTCCACAGCTTAAACTTTGGATAAAACCCAAACAGTTTTCACCACTAGCTGCACGCTTCTGAACTAACTCCTCTTCATAGTCTGTGTTATTAAAGCAAATCAATTTTTTTCCTATTTTGTTCCATTGCATTTGCCTTACATTCACATTGAGTTTCAATGTAGATGCATGTACCTTAAATGCGAGCCCCTTTCTCAGGCCTTCCATTTGCATGCGGTTTGGCTCAGTCCCCACCTAGACAAGTGCCTGCCGGTTCTCAGGAAGAATGCTTTTGGCTGATATGGTAATGAAGAGCACACACTTATTCCTGTGTGAAAGCAAATGTATATAAATACTTAGAAACACCAAAGAGTGGGGCCCTGAGTGTCACTCATGCTAGCAGAGGGAAAGAACAGTAGCTGAATCTAGCCAGGGAAAGAAATCAGGAGCTGTTTTGAAGATTGATTATTAGCCAGATGAAAAACAGTTCTGAATGCTTCTAGAATTACAGAAGATATTGAAAATGAAGGATAGGAAGGGGATATATCCTTTCTATTCACTGTTGAATTCCTAGCACCTTGATACAGTACTGGACACATAGTAGATGATCAATAAATTCTTCTCTTTTTGTGTCAGGAATAAAACTCAAGATCTTGTGTTTGCCAATTAGGCACTTAAGCTGCAGAGCTATGTCCCTGGCCCCATAAATTCTTGTTGAATACTAAAATAGAAGAATTCTAAACATTGGCTCCAATACAACGGTTAGATTCGAATATAAGGTGTATGTGTTGTATATCAGTGGGACATTTATAGTCTTTGAAGACACTGAAAATATTAAGAGAACATTTTTTTCTGTATTTGGTGTTTTTTTATATTTCTAAAGTCATTTTAGACAAATGAAATAATTCATGTTTTGATAAAATAATCATAGCTGGTACTAGGTGCCTACTCAGCAGGTCACAGACACTTTGCTGCCTGCCTTCCAAGCATTGTCCAACTCGTCCTTGTCACCAAATATTGTGAGGTACCTACACAGATCCTCTTGTAGTGACGAAGACTTGGGGAGTTTAGTGAGTGTCCAAGGGTTGTGTGAACAACGAGAGATAGGATTGATCTAGACATCTCTCTAGAGCTTTGCATTGTTAGTCACTACTAGAAAGCTGAAGATTTAGAAAGTTATTGAATAATTTAGGGAATGGAAAGCTCATAGCCATATTTGATGGTACCACACAGGGGACATCTTCCCCCACTGTGCTGTCATAATCATCCATCTGGAAAGTTCACTATTCGTGACCATGCTTTGTTGTTATTTGTGTGTGTTTTCTTTTTATGAGTAAAATGCAAATGTCTTGAAACTTTAAGAAAGGCACATTGCTAGTGCTGACCTTGTCCAGGAATATAGGGTCCCATTTAATCGCTATACACTATTTCTGTGAGGTCAGTATTGTACTTCTGGCTTTGGCTAAAGCTTAGAGGCGTCAGCCCAGAGGTCCCGTCTACCTCGCAGAGGTCATCCAGCCAGCAGCCACATACATAGTGCAAATCCTAGTTGAGCCTTTATTGCTTCTCCAGCCAGAATTCATTCATTTTCCAAAATGCTGACTGAGACTTGGAGTCAGAGAACTCTGTTGATTTCAAATCCAGGCTTGTCCTTAGCATTTTGGAGTCTTTCTGTGCAGATTTTCTCATTTGAAAATCACAGTGACAACAGCACCTTTATCCAGTTCTTAAGAGACTGAGATATAGTTTCTAGAAATGGTTTGTAAACTGAAAAAAAAATCTGACTATATGACCTTTGCATTCAGATTTTAGGCTTTCATTAGAAGGCCATCTTCATCATTTTCCCAAAGCATAACCTGCTGTTCCGTTGTCCTGCTTGGGAGCTTAGGCTCTTTCTAATTCTGTGATTACCCCTCTGGGTGGCTCTGCCTTGCCAAGGCCTGGACCTCCTTTGGAGTCTTCAGAAGGGAACTGCACATTCCAGACCGTCTGTTAACAGATGGAGGGCAGCACTGAGAACGCATTCTCTCATGTTTATTTAAATCATCAGTTCTTTAAAAAGAATCTGAAGATTCATTAGATATTCACGAAAGCCTCCTTCCTGGCAGCTTTTCCACTGTAGGTAATTACAGAGGGTTTAAAATATCTGACGTTGCTTGGAAGCGCACAAAGCGCTGTCAGCTGCACGCAGACAGCTGATTTGTAATTTAATTAACATCCTGGCTTGTCCTGTTCTTTGTAGCAAAAAGCAGGAAAGTATTTCCTTTCATTTATGGATTTTGTTTGAAAAAATTCAAATGAAGCATCTGGAAGAGCCTCTCAACCCTCCTCTCAGCCCTGTGCCTTGCATCTCGTCCTAAATCTGGAGAAACAACGCTCCTCTCTAAGCGTCCTTTGGGTCAGCCATACGGCCAGTGCAGGCCAGCTTTTTAAAGGACAGTTTCACTTAGAAAAGATAAGTGTGTGACCAGCATGCTTTGGGCCTCTTTTATGTATTAGTTCTGAGTAATAGATTGTGAAGCTAGGTTTGTCTGGACTGCTCATTCACTCAGTCAGAGGTACCTCTTAGGTAACGGATGCTGGAGGGGAGTATTAGACCAGGCAGGTAAGGGCCCTGTGCCCATGGGAGTGTCACATCAATGCAGGAGGGAAATGTCAAGCAAAGCAATGCCAGAAAATGGATATGAAATGCAGACATGGTGGGCTTCATGAAGAATAAGCACCGGGTCCCCTGAGAGCCTGGAAAGATGAAAGCAGTGAGGTGCAGGAGAACACCAATCTGGAAACTTGGGCGGTGTCTCTGAGGCAGTGACCCTCAGTTAAGTGTGGTCTGTGCTGCCTTCCTTCTCCTGGATTATTCCAATCTAAACTCTCCTCTTCCTGAGATCTGAGGTCCTTACACAAGCATTCTTAGAGAATGAATGGAAAGGGTGGAAGAAAGAAAAAGTAACCTGGTCCAGCGAGGAGGATTGGTTTTAAATTTTAAAAGAAATATAAATACAACCTCTTCATTACATTGAACATTCTTTTATTTTCTCTTTTCTTTTTTTTAAATCCATTTTTTCCTTCTTGAGAGGGAGGCAGTGAGTTGGAGAGAAAATCTTTGAGGGTCATAGAGAAAATTTTCCAAGCAGATAGAATAAAGAAGGAGCTAGAAATGAGAGGCTGCTGGCTTTATGTTGTACAGATCTTAACAAAGTGATATTTCTAAAATAGTTATCAAGTATTTGGAAATATATATATATATATATATATATATATATATATATATATATATATTACTGTAAAAGGATGGGGAAGAGAGTACCCAACTGTGGAACTTACACAATTTTCTGGTGAAGTGAAACCCTGTCACCCTGTCATTTCTATCTGGTTCATTTCTTCCGAGACTGCTTCCTTCATATCCTTGGTTTTCTCTGTTTTCTGAGTGGCATCCACCTATTTCCAAGGCATCATCACTTCCTTTGCAGATTCCTTACACGTTCCTTTTTTCCTACTGACTACATACTTCCCCTGAAATGTGTTTTACCTTTCCGCCAATGTGCGTTTTTAAAATCAAGAAGTTTTCTTTCAGCAACAGCCACAGTCCAGCCCAAGTAGAATGGACCCCTGAACTCTGACAGATGGCTTGATCTCACTCTGGAGAAGGCAAAGACGAGTGTCAGGGTTCTGGCCTCGGGAGCTTAGGTCACATAGGCGGAGGCAGGGCAGAATGAAAAGGCTGCTTATGTCAGTGCAGCTGACAGAAACAGCAGAGCTAACAAGTGTCAGGCTGTGTGTGAGGAACAGCCTTCATTTCTTGATCTGTGCCTGTCTTGTAACGTTGCTGGCAAGTCTCGGTGACAGCAACTACTTTCACGGTTCTAGAAGGTGCTCATAGATAGGATTCACCGGCGCTTAGTGCTATTACTGGCCACTCACATTCTGGCTGTCAGCTTCTGACGTGTCATCCCCCTCCTGTTCCCTTCCCTCCCCTCCTTCTTGTTCCTTTCTCTTGCCCTCTCTCATCAATATAGTCCCAGCTGCTACTGCAAGGTAGAAGTAGAATACTTTTAGGCAACGATAGAGATGAACTCGGATTTTTATTTGTGAGAATCTGAAAGATTTCCATGGGGCCAGGGAGATAGGAATAAGCACTTCCCTGACAAGCACAAGGGCCTGAGTTCAATCCCCGGTTCCGTAGGGAAAAAAAAAGAAAAGATTTCCAACTCATTAACTCATCACTATCCATCATGCTGTGCAGCACCATCTTCCACATGATGACAGAAGCCCTCAGCTGATCGAGCAGTTGTGTGTTCTTGTGTGAGGATTCTGGGTAACCCAGCATGGTTCAGGTCTACGCGGGTTTCAGCGCATGTGTTGAGCAATGTGTTCAGACTTCTATACTTTGTCTTTCCACGTGGAGCTTGTGACAGAAAAAGCACGTGGGTGTGATTGTGTATGGGTTCTCCTCAGAGAGATGCTTGAGCTGGGAATCATATTGTCATGCACATCATTTAAGCTTTACTCTGCTATAACCTTGCTTTTACTGGTTTCTGACTAATGGTCAGTTGTGGAGGCACTGGAGATCTGAAAATGCAAATGGCTCTAGATCTGCTCTTGGGCACTCAGAGACTCACAGGGAGAGAGGTGCCAGGACAGGCTGTTGTGTTATGAAATTATTCCCAGCAGGAATAGGGGCAGCACATGGTAGAAGCCCGCAGAAGGATACCTCACCAACGCTATCAGTCAGGGAATGCTTCTAAGGAGGGGATGCCCACTCTGCTTAGCAAGGCCCTGTCAAGGTTTACCCCAAGAAGCCCATGACTGCAGGGAGGGTCAAGTTTAAGGTATGAGGAGAGGATAGAATTCCATAAGTACTTTCTTGTTTAGTTTTTTTCTAAGAAATACAATGAAACAAGATAGGTACACACAAATAACACCTCATTCTACCCTGTCTTGAGCATTTTTCCTGCCTCTACTCTCTTTAGAGCTGAAACCAGAAGTATCTATTCACAAAAGTTCTTTCAATGCAGCATCTCTTGGGTCTGGGGAGATGGCTCAGTGGAATAAGTGTTTCCCTGGCAAGTGCCAGGGCCTTAGTTCAATCCCTGGTTCCACCAAAAAAAAAAAAAAAAAAAAAAAAAGAATACAGAATCTCCTCTAATGGACACAGCTAAGGTAGAAAGGAAAAGGCACAAGTTTCAAACCAGAGGCCTCCCTTAGTGCCTTCAACTGGTCACAGGCAATACAGAGACCTCAGAGCTGCTCATGATGGCCTTAGCCCCTACTGAGCACACTCTGGGATGAAGGTTGACTCTGAATTTCATGAAAAAATAGAGTTGATATTAAGAGAGGAACCCCTACAGAACTGTTTAATCACCTTCTGTCTCAGTTATTTTTCTCTCCTTGCTGGGACAAGATTCCTGACACCCAAAATTAAGGAAGGAAGGGTTTATGTAGCTCACAGTTAGTGGAGGTTTCAGTCCTACTCAGCTGGCTCCAAGACAGGGTGGCACATGGCAGAGAACAGCAGCTCATGGAGGTGGAAAACAGCAAAGAACGAAAGGAGGAGCGGTGGCTCTGGCAGTTCACAGGCCTGTCTCCTTCCCTCATATTGCATTCAGGCTATCCGCCACAGGGCAGGTGTAGTGCTGGCATCCATAATAATCAAAAATTCTAGAAATCTACCCCAGTGATGATGACATGAGGTTTGCGGGGACAAACCATAACACCTCCTTACATTTTTCTTGAAAATTTTTCTAAAGATTCTACCTAGAAGATAGAGGTAGCCTCAAAGGATCTGTGATTCCTAAGTATCTTACAAGACTGTTTATTTCTCCCATTCTGGTCCAGCTCAACTCTCCTTTCAATACTGGACTCACCAGGCAAATCTTTTCAGGACCTTGGTAATCAAATTGAGTGTCACCTCCTCAGAGTTCTGCACCTGTTACAATTTCCTTCAACTATCCTTTCTTTCTTTCCATATAATTTTAGATCTTGTTTCAAACTGGTAAGTTTCAGACAATGTTGGTCTGAACCATTTCTGCTCCAACAAAACATAGTAGATATTTACAGCTATCATTGCTACAACTAATACCAATTTCACCCATTTATTCATCATTTGTTTAAAATTTTATTAAACAGTGCTTGTGAGCATATGTGGCAGGTAACTGTATAAGAACTAGAGCTATGAGGGTGACACCGATGTGTTGCACAAAACAGTAGGTAAATGGAAAACACCGAGTTATACAGCATTGGAGTTGTGATTGGAAGGCCAGTGGGAGCCATGAGAACACATAGACTGTGAAGACGTTCTGGAATTATGTTGTAAAACAAGGTGAATATATGACTACTTGTGAACTGCACACTTAAAAATAGTTACAGGGCCAACTTAAAATTCCAGAAATTTTCAAAGGGGCTTTGAAAAGCTGGAAGATGTGCTCTGTCTACATAAGTGCTTAGGTGAAAGTGATTACAAAAATAAGTCAAAAGTAGCAGCATTGATGGCAATTGGAACGTGGACAGTGTCAGGAGTGAACAGTGTGGGGAGTTGGGATGGACGTAAGCAGGGCGGAGACTGAATAATTATTTAGGATATTATTAGGCAGACCCAGAAATTTGTTAAATGGAAATACAGTGGAGGGTGCAAGAAGAGAGAGAATTTGGCAGTGGCTGCCTCTCCAAGTCTACTGGTTTCATGCTTAGTGGTGCCTTCAAGAGGAAGAAAGAAGGGAGAGCAGGCAGGACAGGAGCCGGGCTACAGCTAAAGTGGAAGCTATAAAGGCTGCTGTCACATTGCTCACTGCCACTGAAAATAGCTGACCACGAATATGTGGGACATGGTAACACTTGTTTGTGAGGCTGATTACCTTCTCATATTGTTCACAGGGCTAAGAAACAAGAAGTGTGCTGCATTTGGTTTACAGAAGTGTACTAACCTCATTTTGTTGGTCCTCACAGTAATATTAGTCTACCAAGTTGCCCGTGACTGGCAGCGGTGGACCTCACATCCACAGGGAGATGGAGAAGGGTCCAATGATAGTAAAGGGAAGATTCTGGTTTGGATCCTCTGGCCTCTGATGCCTGTGAGAGTCCAGACATGCACCTTCACTCACTGAGTATTAGTGTCATGGCAGGTTAAATGGCCAAGGAAGAATGTAGTAGAAGTGTGTGAGAGCTCTTTGAAAGCAGCACTCTTGAAATGGTTCAATATAGTTTTTGTTTGGAGATTAATACAACTTGAGACATTATAAAAAGATGCCCTGAAAGATATAAGTACCACTAATCAGTTTATGGTTAAAGATTGGGCAATAAGTTGGATTGTGAAGTCTGGGGTGGTTCTCATTAATGTCAGATCCTGAACCACGCTGAGAGGGGATGGGAAAGAAAGCATGTTTATCTTAGAAATGGGTAAGATCCACAGGCATGGATTTGTAAGAAGATAGGCTTTTAGTCTTTTAGTAACTGATGTCATCAAGTAACTGTTGGTGCTGACAATAATAGGGCACTTAAAAGAGACTGTGTACAACAGTAGTGCTTGCTTTGGAAGCACATATACAACTGTTAAGCTTGAGATGGAGTAGTAACCATGTTTGAATCCCCCTGCCCAACATGGTATTAGCTGGACTGGGGGTCAGTACAGAATGTTCTGTATTTTCTTTCTGACTTAAGCCAATACCTTGAAACAGTGGGACATTAAAGAAACATCTTCGAGGCAAAAGCAGTGAGAAGCAAGGGGAGGTGAACACCTTGAGTCCCAGCCAACAAGGATGATGGGTAACCGGACAGGCAGGATGTGTCTTCTCAGGTCTTTTCTCTTCCAGACAGCTCTCAGGTTTTGCTTGGAAGGCTCAAGCTGCAATATTTACCCGAGGATTTCTTACTGTCACGGGCATGTAGAAAGAAGATAGATAAGACAAGATGAAAAGGAGACAGGAGGGAGGGACACATTGTCATATTTCAAGAGATCATTTCAGTAGAATCAGACCTTTTGTTGTGGTGTTGGAAGCCCTTTACTACTCACCTCATTTCCCACTACTGTGATCTTTTGTCCGGGAATCCAACTAACCTAAATAATACACTCACAAAGATAAAGTAAATGAGGAGGACATTTTTTCCCTTCCAGCTTAATAAAAATTATTCCAAGTGAATTTAAATCTTTGTCAAATTTGAATCAAAATGAAATTTGCTGAATAGAGTATTTCTAAGTTCTGTCTTCTCACTAGGCATTTCTTTCTTCTGTATCCATGGCCTAGAATTTTAGCGGTCACTTAGCTAATCTGATCTTTTGGAAAGGTATTTCCTCCTCTTCTTTTTTTTATTAATTTTATTGAGAAACAAATAGCAATGAGACAGTTTCAAAACTGATTAATGGAACAGTTTCAATAATTAATACATTGCATATTGTTGTCTTCTTAGTGGTTATTCAAAAAAGGAAGGGTAGCCACCCTGTTCTCAGACATTCTCAACTTCAAACTAAGAATGATCAAACAAAATAGAGAAGGGCACTATATTCTGGTTAGGGAAAAAAATTCACACACCTCCTCTTCTTAAGGACTTTCCCTGGTTCTTTTATCACCTTTCTGTAGTTGGAAGAGCACAGCATCAGGAAAAGCTGTTGATACCGATGTTTGCCTCCATTGCTCTCGGCAGGTATATGGCTGTTGTCTGCCAAATACACAGTAAAGCTTTTTTGGTGAAGTAAACAACGGGTACGCACTGTGGCCAACTATTAACTTAGAATGCGATGTGAAGCTATGTCCTTTGCAAACACTGATTCTCTCTCTCTCTTCTTGTTGCCTAGAAGTATCGATATCAAGATGAGGATGCTCCACACGATCATTCCTTGCCTCGGTTAACTCATGAAGTCAGAGGTCCTGAACTTGTGCACGTATCTGAAAAGAACCTGTCTCAGATAGAAAATGTCCACGGATATGTCTTACAGTCTCACATTTCCCCTCTTAAGGTCAGTTAGATCTTTTCTTCCAATTTCATGGCTCGTGATGCTGGACATTTATGGGTAAAGGAGTAGTGTACTGTGCTGAATAAATGAGGCCCTTTCAAAACATAATGGTGGACTCTTTGTGTAGTTTGGAAGCTGATCTGGTATTTGTGGGACATGCTTTTATTCTAATGCCTGCAATCCTTGTAACTACTGAATGTGGATAAGGAACATGTCAAGTTGCATGACTGAAAAAGAAAATAAGCCATCTACATTTTTTTTAAAAGGGGGAGGATGCATTATGGCTTGCCCATTGCCATCTGTCCCCCAACATTCTAGGTGTAGGTAAATTAAAGGAAGCAAATGCATCATGGTCACCCTTGATGGTTGCTTTGCTATCTAAACCATCAAGACTTTTGCTCTCTGAAGGGAACATATGTGAGTTGGCTCATTGACTTTATTTTAACCTGTAAGAAATTGCTTCTGGGAATCCTGTTTGGTGTTGTGCTGTTTCCAACAATTTTTCCCTTTTCATTTAATTTTCAAAAACTCCTTGAAAGATGATGGTTTTCAAATAATGGATAATGTAATGAAAGTAAGAATTTTCAGTGCTCCTCGCTTGACTATTTCATGATGCGACTGGGCTTCATGCTTTGAATAAAAACCTTACAAGTGCCAGTAAAAGTTTAAAAGAAAAATAGAAATAGAGTCATTGTTTTGTCTAAGCCCTGCCACAGTGTCAAAAAAAATTAGTTATATTCACTGTTGTTGTAGGTTTTGGTACCTTCAAGCACTCAGGTGCCCTAAAAATTTGTTATTAATTAAGCTGGTTGTAATTATTCACTATAAATTAAAATATTAGGATAATGGTCAAAGCTCAGTAAATATATAATATGTAAAAATAATGTTAATTATTTGTTCTTCTACATTGGGTATTTTTACCTCTCCAGAAATCTTTGATTGATGGAAATGAGTATGTGTAACTTGTCATAGAAAGAGTAAGGATTTGGTGATTGGAGACTTTCTGCATCAGAAGCTCTCACGTGGAAAGTGTGACACTGTGTCACACAGTGTGCAAAAGCAGGTTCTCCATGCATGACTGACAGGAGGAGATATCTGAGATAATTTTAAACCTGTAACTCCAGGCAATTAGAACTACCCAAAGGAGGTGGAGCCCGCTTTGCTTAGATCATGATTTCTTGGCCTAGAAACTTCCAAGATCGTAGGATGACCTGGCAGTGGTTTAACAGAAATAGCTCCTTTGGTATGAGAGTGAACAAAAGTGTCTTCTTAAATCTAGGGACCAATGGTTCTTTTCTGTGCTAAAATAAACATACTTCTTCTCGAGTGACCCTTCCATCTTTGAACACAAAGGTGGATCCCTGCTCTGCACACTAAGCACCATCAATTGAGAAAGGGCAGAGCTCGAGATTGCAGGGCTTCGCAAGCACTTATATTTGAGATTCATTCTTTCTAGATGGTTGAAGACTCCTTGTAAGAACCTCCACGGAACCTCCTTGTCCTGTTTTCCTCCCAGTTTATCCTTCTCCCTGCCTGAAGGTTCTCTTTTGTGAGCCCTGCTGTGTGGCTTCTGAAAGGCTATAGGCTGTGTAGTGCAATCAGAACTGCTCTGAAGATAGGTTGGTTATGAAAAACAAATACAGACAAAAACAGTAAAAGCAACCAATTGTGTGATCTTTATTTTGCATTAGGTCTTCAGCTTATACACAACAAATAGTCATCTGAACATTCAACAAATCTGAGTGATTGCACTGGCAATTGTTATAGTGCTCAATAGTTATTTGGAAAATATTAGGGTTGGGGGAAATGTTTCCTTTTTTGAAGATTTTATTTATGTATCTATCTGATGTGTTTATCTGGTATCTGGGGATTAGATATCTGGAGATTAGATGAGATAGATAGGTAGGTAGATGATAGATAGATAGATAGATAGATAGATAGATAGATAGATAGATAGACAGACAGATAGATATGGACTTTTCTTTTTCTGCTTTGTCTCTTGCTTTGAAGGATTCTAAGGATTCTCTTAAACTTTAGTTGTATCTCTTACCTTAGGTTTTCTGTGATATATATATTTCCTTTCTAACTTCTTTTTCTCTTGTTGAAAATTTTGTTAAGTTTTATGATTTTACCACAGTATTAGTCTATTGGTACATAATGTATATACTCCTTGTGCGGAGTTGGGATGTGAATGTAGAACACCTTCTTTTCCATCCCTTCTCCCTCCATAACCTTCCACCTCCCACTCCCCTTCCACCTAGTCGCCTCCCACTTGACACAGAAAGATCGCCCCACTTCCTGTTATCTAGGCTTTGTTGTGCTCTTCATTTATAAATTGTGTCTATCATGTTAGCAAAACCACACATTAGCTAAGCTTGTGTATCTGACATATTTTTTTTCACTGAAGGACCTCACATTAGTTTTAAAGGTAGCCAACTATGAGGGATAAACCCTACTTGAAATATTGAGGTTGGAATACGTTTTTTGTACCACTAGGTCATTGGTGTGGTGCCTAAGGGTCTTGGAAGGTGAAGGAAGGAGGACTCCATCTAAAGCTTGGCATCCAGGCCAGGAGGTGGCTGTGGGGAGGAAACGGTCCTTTCCTCCTGACTCTAAGCAGGTGGTCTTTATCCTAAAGAAGAGGTACCTTTAGAGTGTCTCGGAAAAAGCTACTTTCCCCTATCCACACTAGTGATGGGAACAAGTGTGGACATTGTTTCCAGGAAAAAACAGTGCTGAGGTTTATCAGTTTTGAGGCACAGTTCCTGAGTTTGATTTCTGATACAGAAATAGAGAGACATAGAAAGAGAGAGAGAGAGAGAGAGAGAGAGAGAGAGACAAATAGAGAGACAGACAGAGTCAGAGAGACAAAGACAGAGAGACAGAGACAGACAGACAGAATTTTGTGGCTAAGATACCGCCATCATGGCTGATCACAGGCTCCCAACCTAAAGCTGCTCTCTATGTTTGGAAAGGGAGGCCTGTAAGGTCCTCACCAGTCCTTGTCTGCTGCTTCCAGCCGAGGTATGGAATCAGACGCTAGCACCTGCATTCTTATAGCACAAGACATATCTCCTAATCATGTTGTCAAGAAATTGTTATCACAATTAAAATATTTGGAAAATCTGCCATGATTAAATCCTAATGTGTTCTTTTTTTCCCCAAATGACATCTATTAAAATCAGCAAAATGGAAAGAATATAGAAATCTTCCATTAAACCTGTCATATCTTCAAATTTATTTTCCTCCTTTGATCTGTGAAGTATTTTTTGGTCAAGTGCTAGAAGGGAGAAAAGGAAGGAGCCAAACCATGCAATCAGACGGTACCCCAGAATCGTACAAAAAGGAAATGTGGCTCTCTAGTGTTCATGAGATGCTGGCATGCAGCCTGCCTATGCAGTATGAAACAGCCAGGTAACGGGGAAAGTGCTGCGCTGAGCAGGTCCGAATAATTTCATTGTCACAGGCTTCAGAGCGTTTCTCCCATTATCACGAAGTACTTGGAGTCTCAGCGCAAAGATTCATCTGTCTCTGGTGCCCACCAGCTCCCAGCATGATAAATGGACTTGCTTACGCTGTTTTTATTAGAAGACCAGGGCTTGTGTGAAGGATGGTGTTGGAAGGAGAAATGTAATTTAGCTGTGAATTCAAGGGAATTTATTTTCCTTGCCACAAGATGGGGATGCATTCTCTTCAAATGCGACTTAGAATCTTCCACAAAAGAAACTGTCCCAGGATGAAGTATGGGGATTTTCTCTTCCATTTAAATCTGTTCAGTAAAGCTCAACTGAGTGCCTACTGTGTTCTCTAGGTGATCGCAAAACAGAATAAACATGGATTTAAATACCCATATCATTCTTCTAGGGACCTTTAAATTAAAACTATTTATTTTAATCTGCAGCAGGAATGCACATTCTTCTAGCTTAAATACTGCTGGACCTCTTGCCTGTAGCAGAGTGCTTTATGCAGAATATTTGTGGGGTGAGAAAGATGGCAGAGAAAATAAAGTTAAATATTGTGTTCGTCTCCCTTATCTTCATGACCATTGATGCAGAATTTTCATCATTTCTAACCCCCATAATTCACCACATATTGAAAGATCTGAACTGTGGATGTGTACGAAAAGCTATGGTATCTTGCAATTAATATTGGCAGCATCTCCTAGGATATATGAAAAATTTTCAGAGTTATAGAATCAGTGAATGAAGGAAAGATTGAAGCTATAGATTAGGGTGAGTGCCTTTAACCAGATAAATAAGGTTTTTCTACTTTTCACTGAAACTAGAATCAAACATTCTGGGAAGGATTGGTAGGGGAAAGTGGTAAATGGGGTTGGATGGGCTTTTTGCCCTTGGACAATTGAAAGCTTACTGAGCACATGCAGGCAAACATCGGAAACACTGTTGGCAGAACAAGGGTAGAAATTCTGGAAAGAAACTGCAGGTTGAGGATGCTCCACAGAACTGTAGGCAAAAAGGTGATGTCTGAGCAGTTAGAGTGCTACTCACAAGGTCCTGCTCACACAGCCAACCTTTGATTCCTACAAAGCCTTTCTTGTGAGCACCCCTCCAGCTCCATCTGACCATCATGTCCTTTGCTACGTGGAGTCAGTGATTCTTGCCTGGTGATGTAGTTTAAGATATATCTTACCCTATCGATCTGAATAATTTTGGTTGAACTAGGCAGCGAGCTTTGTATCTAGATGAGCCATTTTTCTTGCTCTTAGTAGATGGGCAAGGTTCCATGACAGCATCTTATTTTTGTTTCGTTTTTTCTCCTTATTGTCTCATTGGTTTCTAGAAAGACTGGAGTGACATTCCCCAAAGGCAAGGCAGTGCATGCTGAACGCAGCTTGAGAGTCAAGCTCATTGACTTACCAAAGAATTTCCAGAGGCTTGGCACTGCGCAGTGTAAACCTCTAAGGTGTGGATGTGGTTAGCACGAAGTCTTTTTCAGACATAGCTGATAATGGAACCTCTTTGTTTTTTGTATAAAATTGTGTTCTGGTTAGACACATACACTTTAAGAAGACTGTGGCAGACACATAGACTGTAGATGACCCAAACAACAACAAAAAATAAATAAATAAAATAGCGAAAACTTTTATTCTGGCCATGGGATCAAATTCATTTAAATAACAAGACCTCTACTCACTAGACGTGTCAGCTTGCTCAAGTTATAATTTCTATAAGCCACCGTATATTTATTGATAAAATAATGCCAGGACTGGCCAGATAGCTCAGCGGACTAAAGCACCTGCTTAGGTAGAGATTAGCAACAAGGGTTTGATCCCCGGTGTGTTGTGCCAGCCCCCCCACCCCGGTGGCAGTGAGGTGGTGATTGAGACTGGGCATGGTGTTTCACACCTGTAATTCCAGCACTTGGGCGACTGAAAATAGGAGGATCACTATGAGTCCAATCTATGTAGTGAGACCCTGTAGACCCTGTACTAAATACATAAAATAAGATAAGATAAAATAAAATAATGCAATTGTGAAATTTAAGTGAAAAACATTCATGCAAGCTTTTCTCTCAGAATTTTATGCATAAGAAATAGACAAAAATTGAAGATCTGTTTGTTTATTATGTTTTGTTATATCAGTAATATGTACTTACATTTTCTGAATATGCTAAACTCTAAGCTTGGGAACTAATTACAGAATCATTTTCATCTTGGTTTCTTTTTACCTTAAATGCCTTGATGTTTTTAACTTCTCCTTGTGTCTACAGCTACAGGTTTTTATTATTTTCAAGCATAACGTACTGTGGCTATTGTAAAACATCATGACATTTGGAACCAAACAAATACAAACTTAGATAATGATGACATTTTCTCCTGTGTTGCCTTGAGAAAAGCCACAGTATTTCTGAGATTTGGTAAACTTATAAAACTTGATATGAATTTATTAAATTATTAATTTACTTAATAAAATCTCTTTGCTCTTCTTTAGTACGCTGTGTCTGTGTTACACTTTGAGGATACATGTAAAGGAACATGTCTTTAGCTTACATACGTGCTACAGTTAGATTTACATTTTGACTATATACACAATTATGTCACGTCCTGTACAATAAAAACTGGTGAAGAAGGACCTTCAGTATAGACTGGAATTCACCTTTCCAGTGTGAGAGATGATTACAAAATTTAAAACGGAGGGTGACATAGCCTGATTTGCAAGCTAGACAGTTATTCATGTTATATTAGCAGAGAGCATGAGAGCCTGGAAAAGGCTGATGTCAGAATCAAGGACACCACCTAAAATACAAGAGAGATAAAGCCTGAGAGCACTCAGGAAGAGAGGACAGGAGGACTGCAAGACTTGTTAAGTATAGGAGAGGTTGCTTCATGAATGATTATTGGAGGGTGCAGCAAGCATTGTGTGCTGACATCCAGATTGCTTGTAGAAAGGCAGGTGTTCGTGTGGCAGGTTTGGGAGACATTCTCAGCACCCAGGTGATGTGGTCAACAGGGTTTGAAACGAAGATCTGAGAATGGAGAGAGATCTGATCTAGACACAGACCCTTGGAGTGTGCAGGACAGCCAAAGCACTGGTGGAGGTGTGATTTCCAAAAAGGGGCAGAGGACCCTGAATGCTGAATGCCAGCACTGCTCCCACCAGTTAGGGGCTTAGTAGAAAAGACTGAGAGGGGAGACTTCAGGGCCATGAGTGACTGACTGGGCTCAAGCTTTAGTAGCAGGTCTCCCCCCTTGCCTCCACAGCACTGAGTGCTTCTCGCAGTGCAGATCATAAACTAAACAAGAACCCACTGTTCCTCCACATGCCTCAGATCACACTTGGCAAATAGTGATACATTTTAAATTGTTACTTAATCAGTAATATTTAACAAAATAAAGGCAAAATCAGCCTCGTAGCTACATGTGACCTTAGCAATCTGGAGATTCTGAGCATCAACTGAAAACAAAAAGCGGCGTTCATTTTTTCCTTCTTCTTTGCTTTGCTGTTTACTCACAGGGTCTTGCTATGCAGTTCAGGCTGATTATTGAATACCCTTTTTTTTTTTGGTGGAACCACAGATTGAACTCAGGTCTTTGTGCTTGCCAGGGAAGAGCTTATTCCACTGAGCCATCTCACAAGCCCCTTGAATACCTTGTGTAGCCCCTGCTGACCTTAAATTCACAGCGATTCTCGTGCCTTTGCCTCTCAAAGACTCAGATTGCAGGTGTGCACCACCCAGCCCAGCAGCGTGCAACTTTTATTAATATCAAAAATTAGAAAACAAAGTAGAGCCTTGCTATTTTATATTAGCAATCTTCAAAAAATGTAGGTTGTATTTATTTCTGTTTGTTGCCACTAGGTGGTGGGAGTAGCTGAGCTGATGATTTTGAAAGCAGCTGATGGCAGTGATGGCGGTGAGGAAACAGATTTGCATTCATGGAGCTGACTTGAGAAGCCCTCAGGGAATAAGGGAGGGAGTATGGCTGAGATTCACACATTGGTGAATACTGCACTTAATTAGGAGCACAGTGTTTGGCTGAGTGAAACAGAGCCTGGAAAGACACATCCCACATCCATGCACATAAGTTCCCGAGCAAAATTCTATGTAAATAAAATGTCTTCAATTATCTTTAATTGGAAAGGTTAGCAGCATATCCCAAGAAATCCTCGCTAGCTCAGCTGGACATTGAATGGACAGAAGAAAGTGCAAGGGAAATAAAAACCTTTTACAAACACAGCCTTTTAAAACTCAGTGATTCACTCTGGAACTACGGCCCCCAAGGCTATGGCTTAGGGCAGACGAGTCTATGGTATGATATTCAAACATTCTATCTTTCTGTGTGATAACAATAATGATTTCTGTAGAGGAAATTTTACATTAGTATATATATATATAGTTAGGATATATATATATATATATATATATATATATATATATATATATATACTAGATATCTGAATGTGTCATTGCTAATTACTTATGACAGAGGTCTCTAAAGAGTTAACTCAGTGACACATGAAAATTCTTCTCAAAACTATGATCTTCCTCCTCCCCGGCTACAGTTAGAGATAAAGGACAACAGCTGACAGAGTCTACCCATCAAAAACAAAATTACTATTACTGTCAATGATGCTGGTGTTGTTGGTCTCCTAATATGAGTTGTAGCTTTTTGGTGGGCTTGCTTTCAATTATTTCTCCTTAGAGTTATTCTAAACTCTCTATAGAAGGATTAGTGGAGACATTGATTGGGTTGAAGAATATTTAAATCTTTCCCAGGTAATCCAGAGAAATGCTAGCATAAAATAGTGGAAACAAGGTGAGTGCTAGGATCACCTGTTCTTGTATTCCTATCTTGTGTCTGTTACTGTCTGTTAGCAAATCTATTAACTTCTCTGTTGAAAATAAAAGTATAGAACTCAAGGATTATAGTAAAGATTACTTGAGGTGGTGTGTAGAAAGTGTCTAACATAGTACTTGTCTCCTAGCAGGTGGTCAATTTTTTTTTTTTAAATTCTTTTTTAAAAATTTAAAAGCAGGACATGCAGCCAGGTGTGCTGTTACATGTTTGTAATACTAGCACTCTGGGAGGCTGAGGCAAGAGGATTATCACAAATGCAATTCCAGCCTGGGCAAAATAAGGGCTTGGGGAGAGACTGTCTAAAAGGGCAGGGGAGGCAGGGGAGAGGATGTGAGGGTGGTGGGGATATGTGGGAGCGGAGGGGAAGGAAGAAAGAAGAATGAGAGTGTAGGTCAGATTCTGAGTATCCTGAGTGAGAGGTTAGCAAAGCATACAGGAATGAACAAATATTTTAAAAAATACAGTATCTCATGGTAACTTCGAGTAAGCTTTATGTAATAAAATAGAGAAATTGAACAAATACTGTAATGTACATGTTACTAAAAGTTTAGGGGATGTTATTAGTCTGTAAAAATGTAACAAGCTTTTGTCCTGTATCTAGCATTGTACTTGTAAATACATTTCTCTAAGTCTAAATATAGATCATCCCATTTTAGAAAATCTAAGGAGTCACCTTAAAATCATACCATTTTATGTGGTATGATTGTGTTGCTATTGAGATCCCGGTTTACATTAAGCTAGTGTTCTCCTTTTCAGGGATAATTTGGCTGTATCAACAATCTCTGTTGATCTTCTTCTGGAGGAAGAATTGTGAAGTAGCTTCAGAAGTATAAAATTTGGGCCTGGAAGATGGCTCAATGGAATAAACCCTTCCCTGGCAAGTGCAAGGGCCTGAGTTCTGAAAAAAAAAAAAAAAAAAAAAAGTCTAAAACTTAATTTTATAACATTTTCCCTTAAATTTAAACCTACTATTCTGTCTGTAGGCTCTTTTAAGAGAATGAATAGCAATAATAATATGTAGCATTTGTTGAATTCCTCAAATTCTCTGAAGGGCTTTGCATGTACTGGAAAGTACGTCACAGGAACCCTGTAAGATAGGTTTTCATATTTTCATCTAAGGAATGAGGAAAATGGACACAAAGTTTTAGAAGGCTTTCTATTGTCACACAGTACCTGAGAGACCTGGAATATGAGGCCAGCTAGTCTGGGACCAGGCATCTCTTAATCAGATTCACATCATACAGCAGCAAATGAGCAATTTTAACACAGCCCAGGACACTAGAAATAACCAAATCCAGGCTTAGTGAACTGGAGTTGAATCACAAGTGGATGTGAAATGAATGTAATTGTTCACTTTAGAATAGAATAAGAGTTAGATATAAAACAGACTATATTAAAAGTCAAATTAGTGTACATCATTTTTTAAAGGCCCTTTGTTTCAGTTCCACGTAAGTATGCGTGGGTGTACACTGGTTCACATTTTCAAATGCATTACTGAGATGAAGGTCAAGAAAATCAGGAAGTTGCTAATCTGGTCCAACTTCTCCCTATGAAGGAAGAGACAGAGAAGGAGAAATTCAGGAAGAGAACCTTAGGCTCAGACCAGCTAAATTGCTCCTCAAAAGCACCCTGGGCAGGAAAGGCCTCACCCACACTTGAAGGCTCTTTCATATTCATTAGTGGCACTTTCCCTTTCCTCAGTCTGCTGTGGCCGCTGTTGCTAATGATAAAGTTACTTAAGCCAATGGTTTTCAGACTTTCTTGTGCAGTAGACTCACACAGAGACCCAGTTCCATTGGCTGATGCCAAGTCTAGGGTTCTGTTCTCACAGCCTTATTACACGGTCTGCTACCCATTGACTTGGAGAACCACCACCATGTGGAACCCAGGCAGGGCAGTATTTACTGCATGATTTCCATTTGTGTGACCAGTGTAAAAGAAGCCAACAGAAGAGCTAAAGTCTTTCTTTGAGAGGAATCAAGATGTGCATGAATTAGTGACCAGAAGCTGTATAATAAAGTGTATATGTAACCTGAATTAACAAATGCAGAAGATAATCCAAAGGATATTTTTTAAAATTCCTTTATAGGGGGCTGGGCAGAAAGCTTGGGCCGGCTTGCCAGCCAGACAGCTCAGCAGATTAAAGTGCCTGCTTAGGCATATGCAGGGGCAGGGGTTTAATCCCCAGTGTGCCATGCTGGCACTGCCCCTGGGGTGCACTGAAACAGAGATTGAGACTGGGTGTGGTGGTGCGTGCATGGAATCCAAGTAGTACTTGGGAAGCTGTAAACAAGAGGATCACTACAAGTCCACTCTGTGTAGGGAAACCCTGCAGACCCTGTACTAAATACATACAAAATAAATAAAATAAAATAATAAAATAAAATAAAATGTTTTCCTCCCAACTTAAAAGAATAGTAAAGACAGTTCAGGAAGCTGAGGCAGGAGGATTGTTGCAAGTTGGAGGGCAACCTGGTCTATAAAGTAAGTTTAATGACAGCCTGAACTGCATAGTGAAACAGTGTCTCAAAAAGAAAAAGGAAGGGAAGGGCAGGGAAGGGCAGGGAAGGACAGGGAAGGACAGTAGAGGAAGTTGGAATGATTCTCTCCAGTTTACAGAGAAACTGCCAGATTCTAGGCAGCAGCTGTGCTATGAATGCACCTCTCAGGATTGGTTCCCCCAGGCTGGCTGCCTCTCCAAAGCCATTATGAAGACCTGTGATTTGTCTTGAACTGGCAAACATTCAATGTGTTGGAGCTTGTGCTTTAACAACTTCTATCCCAAGCCAGGCACATTGGTACATATCTGTTATTTCCATACTCTAGGAGGCTGAGGCAGGAGGACCAGAAATTTCCTCCCAACCTGAGCAATTTAGCAAGACTTCATCTCAGAATAAAAAGGGCTGGGTAGCTCAGTGAAAAGCCCCTACGAATTCTATGAGAAGAAAGATTTGCACTATAGTATCTGGATAGGATATCCTGTCTGCTTCTTGTACTATGAATAACCACTAGGAAGATAACAATGTAAAAAGTATTAATTATTGAAACTGTGCTATAATTCAGCTTTTAAAAAAGATAGGTATATAGCTACATTCTCTTAAATCATTGATTAGAGGCATCTGCTCTAACAGTGTTTGTAGATAGAGTATCATGTATGCACCTTGTACAACAAAAAGCCACTACGAAAACAATGTGCAACGTATTAATTGTTGAATCTGTCCTACTAATTTGATTTGAAACTGTTTCACTGCTATTGTTCTTCAATAAAATAAAATAGAAAAGAAAAGAAAAGCCCTTACAATCAGTTCCCAGTACTGAGGGGAAAAAAAAAACCGAACCAAACAAAAACAAAAGTGCCTTGAAGGGCCATACAGCAGCAGAACAGGTATATAAAAGTATGAGTCACTTATAAAAATCAGTTTGAACTAATGGCCACTGAACCTCAGGACAGGTCTAGTTTTCTCCAGTTCTTATTGCCTAGGAAGGAATTTAATTTAATAAACAGCTTTGTTAGTGGTTTATTTTCCCAATGAATTATAAAACATTAATATAACAAGCTTTTAATTTTAAACAAGTGTAGAAAACTTCTAAAAATAGCCATTCTGAAGATTTTTTTTTCTTTAATATGACCCATTAAAGCAGGGCTGCCACTCCTCACTCACACATAGTAATCCCTGCTTCTGCCTGGGGCGTATGTTCCCAGACCCCTTGGGGGTTTCCTGGACTGCAGACAACGCTAAACCCCACATATGATATATGATATATATATATATATATATATATATATATATATATATCATATATATATCATATATATATTTATATATATATATTTATATATAAATTTTATATATATATCATATATAAAAATTACATATAAAGTTCAATTTATAAATTTGGTACAGAGACAGTACTCACTAACAATATGCTAGGAACAGCTGAAAGACATAATGAAATTGTCAGCTCATTGCCTTTGTTCTCTGGGGCCATTACGAAGTAACATAGTGATTATCAGAACTCAAGCCCCACAACTCATGGCAGTGGACCTGAGAACAGAGGTGCCTGCTAAGTGCCTGGAGGGCAGGTGGTGCATGCAGCCTGGATCCATGGGCGGAAAGGATGCTGCATCCCAGGAGGGACACAGTGGGTCAGTGGGAGATTTCACTTGGATACACAGAACTCTGTGCAGTGCAAACCTAATGAATTGTTTATCTAGAATTTTCCATTTTGTATTTTTGGGCCAATCTTGACTGGGGTAATGAAGGTAATGGAAAATGGGAGACTGTACATGAGTAAAAGAAAGAACTTCTTTCTTAAATAAAATGCCACCCATTTTAATTTAGATCACATTCTCTGTGATCCCAGGCAAAAGCACTTTAAATTCAGCAGTCAATTTCCTGAATAGCTGGATGACCTAGAGTCCAACACTAAACCTTATAAAGTCATAGGACTTAAATTGTTCATGGGTGCTTAAAATGGTAGGTTCTATTTTGTTTAACACATATAGAACTGCGAACCATGGAGGTTATGACAGACAAAACTAGCCTTAAGTTTGAGGCAGGAAGCTGGATCCCAGATACCTAATTGAGAATTCATTCCTTGGTTTCACTGAAAAGGAAAGAAGTAAGTGTGGTCTGTTCTGAAGCTCACGAGGTTTACTAATTTTCCTTTCTGGGAAATGTTGTTACGATGGGCTTTTTGTTTATGTCAATTTCAGCTTTGCTAAGAGCCAAATCCAGGTGGGTCATGCTAAATAAACATCTCTTCCAACCCAAATCTTCCTAACCAAATTGTGTATATTTTGATCCAAAAAGAACAACATCTGCTTCCTCATTAGTGAAATCTCATGTCTATTTTTTGCACCTGTGTAACTACTGATGAGGTAGTTTTTTAAAACCAGAATATAAAGGATCCATATCGCACAGCCCAATCTGCACAGCACTGATGCTATCATTTCTCTTGTTTGTCACTTTACCAGAGCTGCAAGGGCAGTGTGTGGGTTAAGAGGGAGGCATGGGCTGTCATGTGGTCTCTTTAGGAGAACATGCCCTATGCAGCTAAGAAGAATGTGTATTCTGATGTCGCAGAGTAAAACTCTCTGTAGACATTTAAATGAATTGACAAGGGCTGGGAAGATAGCTCAGCAGACCAAGCACCTGCTTAGGCAAACAAAGGGACCGGTTGATTCCCAGTACCTCATGCTGCATCGGTTCCATCCTGAGTGCGCTGAGCCAGAGACTCACTCTGGGCATGGTGGCAGGCGCTAATCCAGGTGCTGGGGAGGCTGAAACAGGAGAATCACTCTGAGTCCGAACTGCACAGTGAAACCCAGTACCAAACACAAAAATAAATAAAAGAAAATCTAAACTAATAATAATAATAATAATAATAAATGAACTGAAAATATTTAGTGAATATAATTAGAACATACTGCTATGAAATTGGAAATCAATGGCAAAAGAAACGACAAAATCTCCTTAAACACACGGAAATTAAATAATACTGTTCTTCTGAGAAGCTGAGGCAGGAGAGTTGCCACAAGTTTGAGGTCTGCCTGAGTACAGAGTGAGTTCAAGGGCAGCCTGAACTAAAAATAAAAAGCAAGAGCATGTCTTCAAGAAAAAAGGAAGAAGATAAAAATCAAAATAAATGACATCATCCCAAAGCACCAGTGGGTTACAGATGTCACAGACCACATTAAAGAAGAAATTAGACAGTTAAATGATAATGTCAGTAAAATATACTGGAACTTATGGAACAAAATAAAAGCAGAGACATGGAGAAACTATAGTGCTGAAGTTTCATGTCACAAAACAGAAGTACCTCAAATAAACACCCTAATGTTGAACCTCAAACTTCTAGAGGAAGATGAGTAAGCCAAGCCCAAGGCTTGCATAAGGGAGAATATTATAAAGGCCAGAGCACAAATTAATGCAGTGTACACTAAGCAAACAACACAAAGAATAAATCCAAGAATCGGTTCTTTAAAAGAATAAATAAAATTGACAAACCCTTATCCAATTTTATCAAAAACAGAAAGACTGAAATTGATGCAACTAGGAATAAAAGGGATAAAATCACAGCGGATCTTTCAGAAATGCAGATCAGTACCTCCTTAGGGAAACTGTATTGTAATAAGAAATAGACAAATTTCTGGGTACATATCAATTACAAAAGCAGAATCAAGAAGATATAAAATTTATAAATAAACTAATATCAGTTAATGAATTGAAGATGTAATTAAAAACCTACCAACAAAGCAGTTCTCAGCTCCTGACAAATTCACTGATGAATCCTATAAGAAACTGAGATAAAACCTAATGCTGCTACTTCTTAAACTCTTTCATGAAACTGGAAGAGAAGCAGTACTTAAATTCTACCCTGGAAGCAAGCATCATTCTGATACCAAAATCAGAGGAGGATCCAGCCAGAAAAGAGAACTGTTTAATGGACATAGATGGAAAAAAATCCACAATAAGATATCGGGATTCAGAATGCAGCAAATCACTGAGAAGATTACACAACATGACCTAGTAGGATTCATCCCATGGGTACAGGGATAGCTCAACATCTGCAAATCAATAAATACGATTCACTACAATAATATCCAAGGATGAAAATCATATGATCATCTCAATAGATACAGAAGAAGCAGTTGAAAAAGTCCAAACCCCATTCATCATAAAAACAGTACAAAAATTAAAATAAATGTCTTTTATCTCAATGTGATAAAAGCCATCTATGACAAATCAACAGCCCACATCATACTAACTGGCCAAAAACTGAAAACTCTCACTTTAAAATCAGGAACAAGACAAGGATTTCCACTATCTCCATTTTTCTTTAATATAGCTATGGAAACATTAGCCAGAGCAATTAAACAAGAGAAGGAAATAAAAAGAATAATTATAGGAAAACAAGATGTTAAATTATCACTACTTGTGGGTGATATGGTATTCTCTCTAGAAGTCCCCAAAAACTCCACCAAAGGAGTGTTAGATTTAATGTCCAATTTCAGTAGCATAGCTGGATACAAATTCTACTCTTAAAAATCAATAGATTTTCTATACACAAACTTGCTGGGAGAAAAATTGGGGAAACGACATTTTTACAATAGCATCCAAAACTTGAAGTACTTAGGAGTACTTATATTTATTGAAGGAAGCCAGGGCTTGGGCTTTTCTTTATTGATAGATTTTTAATTAGACTTTCAGTTTCACTAACTCATATTCTTTACTATATTGAATAGTATAGTACTCCATAAAAGGAGTACTATAACTCCATAACCAAGGATCAATAAGAAGATGAAGAGACAACTCCAAATGTTCTCAGCCACTGTATCTTTGACAGAGTCAAACACATTCACTGGAATAAAGATTGCATCTTTAATAAATGGTGCTGGCAAAACTGGCTCTGCACATGCTGAAGATTAAAATTAGACCAGTGTGTCACCATACACTAACCTAAAATTAAAATGAATCAAAGATCAAAATATTAAAACAGGAATACTAGATCTGTCAGAAGATAGAATAGGTAGAACTCTTGAAGGTTTTGAGCAGACAAAGTCTTAGTGAACAAAACCCCTATTGCACAGGAAATATCAGAAAGAATCAACAACTATTAACTATCAATAGAATGAAGCAGCGACCCAAAGTATGGGAAAAATTTAGTCAGCTGTTCCTCAAAGGATTCATATCTGGAGTGCAGAAAGAGCTCAGAAAAGTCAGACACCTCCCTGAATTTTAAGGCATAATCAAAAAATGGGCATCTGAAAATCAATAGACTCTTCTCTGATGAAGAAGTGGAAATGGCAAATAAAAATATGAAAACATGTGTGACATCACTTGTCATTTGAAAGACACAAATAAAAATAATTCTGAGATTCTACCTCATGGCAGAAGGAATGGTTATATCAAGAAACCAAGCAACAACTAGTGCTGGAAAGCTTGTGGAGAAAAAGAAGACCTCTTCCACTGTTGAGAGGAGTGTAGACTGCTGCCACCACTGCAGAAGTCAGTGTAAAGATTTCTCAAAAAGCAAGAGTTAAAGGTTCCATTTGACCTAGCTATCTCCCTCATGGGAATCTTTCAAGAAGAGTCAAAAGCATTATATCACAGTGATATATGCACACCAATGTTTATAATAGCACAATTTCCAATAGCTAAATGTTGGAAACAGCCCAAATACCCACCAACTGATGAATGGATAATGAAGAGTAATACTCTGCCATAAAGAAGCATGAACCTGATCTATTTCTAGCTAAATGGATACACCTTGAAATCATATTCTCAGGTGAAATAAATCAGATACATATGCTTAAATATCACATTGCTTTTCTGGTGCAAAAAACCTAAAGTGTATACCTCAGAAGACTTAAAACACTTGCTTAGACAGAGCGCAGCAGCTGGGGTTCAATCTCCAGTGTGCCATGCCGGCCCCACCCCTGGGGTACACTCAGATGGTGATTGATACTGGGTGTGGTGGCATGTGCCTGTAATTCCAGCACTTGGGAGCTGAAAATAGTATTATCACTAGGAGTTCAAACTGTGTCATGAAACCCTGTACCAAATGTAAATGAAAAAAAGGAAAATGAGGAGGAGGAGGAAGAAGGAGGGAGGGAGAGAGGAAGGGAGGGAGGGAGGGAGAAGAAGAAGAAGAAAAAGAAGAAGAAGAGGAAGAGGAAGAAGAGGAGGAGGAAGAAGAAAGATATTCATGCAGGTACCAATTCCTTTTGATGAATGTTATCATGCTGCATATCTACAGTGTACCCCAAAATACTATTGGTATGTGATGTAGGCCATTTGGAAGCCCTGAACTCCATGACTCATTTCTACATTTTTGTCTGAGAATAATGATAAAATACATGGCAGTTATTAAGATAACAGAGGTTTGATCCTCAGCTGGAATTTTGTTGTCCTTAAACGACCTCCTCCCAATACCCAGCTCCCTGTGACTGTCTACACCTCCACTACCTATTTATCTAGCCTCCCTTTTCCTGCCCACTTCATTTCACTCATTTGTACTTTCTAGAATGATCCATGGGCAAGTAAAAGCAACACTTTCTAAATGGATGCTGAAGTGTTCATCACACCATCAGGGCAGGAGTTGTCAGTGTGAAAGTGAATGAGATTTCATGCTGCATTAACAGGACTCTCATACCAAGAACAAAGAGATGCAATTCTGCTCTACTCTAGAATGCTGTATTAGGGTCAGGAAGCTGAGAGCAGCAAAAGGTTGAAGCTTTTCCAGAGTGGAATAGACGCATGGGTGAAGATATTAAAACTGTGTCAAATGGGAAGACCAGAGGTGAGAGTGATGATGCTTTTGGAGAATAAACAGCTCAGAGGGACACAGTGACTCTTGTCTCCAGACTCTGGAATAAGCAAACTCTTCTGTAGACTATGTAGACACAAAGACTTCTAGTGTGAGGAAACCAACACAGTCCATATGTGTTAGATTTTTAAAACACTGTAATGGAGCTGTTTGAAGGTAAAATGGACTGTCCTATAGTTTAATGAGATTCCTTTCACTGAAGGCATCCAAAGAGATGTTAAGGAATCAAAAGTGAGATTTGTAGAGATTTCTCAACTATGAGGTAAGATGTAGAACTGTAGTTTTAACATTCTTGAAGTCCTTAGTCTCTTTAACAATTTTTTCTGTTTCCATAAAATATTAGCAATATATACCCACAAAAATGTTGCCTAAAATTTCAAGATGCAATGGAATATTTGCAATCCTTCTACAGTCTTCCTAAGGAGCATGGCTTAAGAGAGTTTAGGTGAGATGACTACGAAGTTTCCCTTTACCTCTGAGATGTATGCTTATGCCTCACAGTTTTGCCTGGTTAAAGAACGTTTGTGCTTAGTGGGAATGAATCTTTGGTAAATCTTAGAAAACACAGGAAGATTCCCCGAGTTCTTCATGTCCATGAGACTCAGTCAAATGCATAACAGTTTCCAGTAGTGAAGATCAACATATTTTCAAGAAGAATTTGAGGGTGCACTTGGCTGAAGAGAGTGTTCCCTATGTGGAACCTCTGTACCTGATTCCAGTCTTAGTATTTTTTCCATGCATCCCTGAAGGTAGTTTTCTGTTAATTAGTGTCAAGCTTACAGATACGAAAATTGTCTCTTTAAATTTGGAGTTTAATTCTCACAAGAGTGTGTTCTTTATGCTGAATGAAATTCTCCTACTTGTAACAAACTGATGTGAAATTACTCCCACGAATTCACTAATATAATAATGCATTTTCCACAGATTTCTAGCACAAAGGCCTTCCAATATGGATCTAGACTATTCAGAGAAGTATCAGTCATAAAATGTGTAACTGGACATTGAGTTTTTCATCCAGGTCACAAAATACACTTGAATTGAATTCTTATTTTCTCTGCCCATTAAGACATTGACACATTCAGAGATCTTGGATTTAAAATTTTAAGAATAGCTAATTCTTATTTCACTTTTCTTTGAGGCAGTGTGAGTTGCTTATAAATTAATCTCCAAATATGATGAATCGGATGTCTCCAACTCAATTAGTTTAATGTGGGTAGGAGGATTTCCAGGTTTTGCAGCCCCTGTTTTACTAATCTTCTGAGCAGACACATTTTATTATTATATAAAATGTGGCTGAGTATTAATGTCTGAGTCTTACAGAAGCATAGTTGATATTTTTTATTTCTGTATCCAATGTCATCCTGTATTTCATAGGTCTGATGTGATCCAGAGCCACTGAGTGACAGTTCTTAATGATTTATATTGTTGCAAGCCTTACCTTGTTATCTTTATGCCTTCTGACCCAGTTAATGGAGTAGTCTAATAGAATTGCTTCTGTCACTGGGTGATTTAATTGGTGGAAAAATCTCAGCAATTTAAGGAAAACTGCAGATGCTAAAGCTGTTTCTCTGTCAAACAAATGATCAGACAGGCTGGGCCCCAGTAAGGCAGACACTGTCAGCTGGGAGAGCTTTCAACACACCCATCACTCTTCGGTAGGGAAATTTTTGGGAGAAATTGATTGTGGAGTTTGCTTTCTTTTATCTTCTTGAGAGAATATATTGAAGTCTATATAAGGTTTCTCTTGAAGAAAACACGTTACACATAAATGAATTTTACCTAGGAATATTTTTCACCATTTTGTTATTCCCTGGATTTTTATGCTATCGTGCTCTCTATTTTCTTCTCCTCTATTCTCTTCTGCTGTCATTTATAGCTTTGTCTTGCTTGCCTTTTTTGTTTTGTCAAACTGCCAGATACATTTCTGTGTTCACCTCGTAGCTTATATTGCTTTAAGTGTATGCAAATGTGGAGAGACTAGTTAATCAATGTGGGTATGGCATTAACTCACAGTTACCATTTTTTGTGATGAGAATATACCCACTTCTCTAGAAATTTCGAAGAACACAAGATATTGGTATCTCTCATCACTATGGTGTGTAACATTTATTGTGAACTTATTCCCCCTGTCTACCATCTTCCCGGCCTTCCACCTTGCTCACTATAGCCCCTGGTAGTCACCATTCTACTCTTTACCTCTATGAGGTCAACTTCTTTGAAGTCCACGAATGAGTGAGGTTTTGCAGTGTTAGTATTTGAAAGCTGGCTTATTGCACTTAATATGGTAGGCGGTTTTGTGCTGGAAATTGAACTCAGGACCTTGTACTTTCCAGGCAGACTCTGTTGCTGAGCTGTACCTCTAGCCACTTACTTAATGTAGTATTCTCCCAGTTCATCTGTATTGCTGCAAATAACTTTTATTAAATGGATGAGTAGTAGCTCATTATGTGTACCACATTTTCTTTATTCATCCAGTGATAGATGTCTAACTTTATTCCATGTTTTTTTTTTCTATTTAATCAGAATGCAGCTACCTCTTGAACACACTGATATCATTTTCTTTGGATATGTAACTAGTAGTAAGATTACCAGATCATATAATGTTACCCTTTTATTTTTCAGGCACTCCCATACTATTTTACATAATTATTATTTTAATTTGTATCCCGAGTAACTGTATGCAGGAGTTCCACTTTCTACCCTGCTTCACCAGGGTTTGCCATTTGTCATATTGAAGACAGCGCTCAGCCTTGCTGGGCAGCTCAGTTGTTTAAAGTACCACTTGAACAAATCCAGTCAGGCGCATAGGGCTGTGCTTCAATCCAAGCTCCGGAAGCTGCACCAGACCTGCCCTTAAGGCAGCCTGAAATTGCCAAAAAAAAGTCCTTCTCTGAAGACAGCACTGTACTAGTATATGGTAATATTTTGTGAGGTTTTTATTTCATTTGCATTTCTCTAATGATTAGTGATATGGAATGTTTTTTATATCATGTATGTGTCTTCTGATAAATACCTATCTTAAAAAACAATGTATTTATCCTATTGATAGTGAATTTGTTGTATAGTTTAGATAGTAAACCCTTTTCAGTTGTGTAATATACAAATAATTTCTCCCATTGCAAGGATTGTCTTCTTATTGTTTCCTTTGCTGTGCATAAGATTTGTCATTTGTTGTAATTCTATTTGTCTATTTTTTCCTTTTGTTACTTTTAGGATGATTTCCAAAAACCCAAGAAATTATTGCCCAGACAAATGTTATGAAACTTTTTCTATATGGTTTTTCTGCATACATTCTTCTTCTTTTTCTTTTTCTTTTTCTTTTTCTTGGTACTGGGAATCAAACCCATAGCCTCATGTTTGGCAGGCAGGCACTGCACAACTGAGCTATGTCCCCAGCACTTCCACATAGTTTCATACTTTAGAGTTTATGTTTCCTTCATTTGGAATTCACTTTTAACATGATATAAAGTATCTAAGTGCATTTTTCTGTATGTAGATTCTAGCACCATTGATTGAAACCTTTCCCCATTGTGCATTTATGACATCTTCACAAAATATCAGAAAATTAATGATCTTTAATGTGTAGATTTATTTCTGGGTTCTTGCTCTGTTTTTTTGGTTTATCTGCCTGTTAGTACACCAGTGTTGTTTTGGTCACTGTCTACAGAGGACATTTTGAAGGCAGTTCCTATGATGCCTCTGGCTGTTTTTGTTTTCTGTTCCTCAAGACCTCTTTGACTGTTCAGGGTCTTTTGTGTTTCTATGCAAATTTTAGGATAGATTTTTTTCTATTTCTGTGAAGAATAACTCTGGTATTTTAATGGGATTGTATTGTTTTTGTATCCAACTTTTGGTACTGAGGACATTTTAAATTAAAAATTCATCTAATCTATAAATATAAAATACATTTTAACTTAACTGTGTCATCTTCTTTCATCAGTATCTTAACAGTTTCAGTGTGGATAATCATTTCCTTGGCTAGATGCATTCCGACACATCTTATTTTACTTGTAGTTGTGATCAACGTGATTGTGTTCTTGACTTTTTTTTCAGAAAGTGTGCTGTGAGTGTATAGAAACACTACTGATTTTTACAGCACTGAGGTGGAACAGGTGCCTGAGGTTGCTGCAACTGACAGACAATGATTCCCAGTAGAGGAGGGTTTCACCACACACACTGAAGCCTCGGCCATGTAGTCCTGCCTCTTGCCGGTGCAAGTCTAGAGATTGTTCTACTTTCCACAGCCTGGGGTGTGAGAGGGCAGTGCAGCATTGTATTGTATTAGGGCCAGTGTCTGACTTCGGGCACTATCTCATGCCTGGAGTCTTGTCTCTCAGTCACTAAATGCTCCCTCACTGTGCTGTGCAGCCCAGGCTGGGGTGACCTCATATAGGCAACATAAAACTGCCCTTTTTGTTCTCTTCAGTGCTTTCCTTAGTGCTCTACCTCAAGATACTGTGACCTCTTAGCTGGTTTTCTTAGCTTTCATGGAAGTGTTTCCATTCGGGAAAGACTGTTCAAATTGTTTTTTCCACAGGAGGACGGCCTCTGCTGAGCAGTAGATGAGCATCTTGGTCTGCTCGTGACTGTCACTGAAATGTAGCTCTAGTTTGCTCCTAGTGAGTCGGCCCTAGTTTGCTCCTAGTGAGCCCTAGGTTTGCCCATTCTGTGTAACTTAGGTGACCCAAGGGCTTCTCTAGACTTGGTTCTTTCACTTGTTAAATGATAATACCAATAACCACTTTTGAGAGGAGAATTAAGTGAGATTGTGTACTGTCATGTTCACAAGTTACTAAGCCATTAGCTTAGCTGTGAGCCATTTAGCTGCTAAATATGGTTTCATTGCCCAGGGGTGAGTCCTGAGATGGCTTCTGTACAACGTGAGAGTGACGCATCTGCTGTGGGTTCCTGTATGGCTTTCTATGGTGGATGGCTTCTCTTATTGTCATCTTTCCATTAACTCAGCAATGCTGTGAGGTTGGTGGTCAATTATTACTTATACCTCTTAGAAAAAAAAGAAAGTGAGATTAAGCTGTTTGCTTACTATCATAGTTAATAAATTCTTCTGCAAATCTGCGTGTCAGATGTATTGTGAGTTCATTATGTCTTGCCTGTTGTAGGCCCCTAAAAATCCAAAACTGATTATGAAATCAATAAAAGAATTGGTTGTGTAGTCTAAGGTGAATGATGTCAATATATCTGCTATTTGAATAGAAAGGAAAAATAATCTCAGTGTACTGCAACCTCAAGAACTGCCTAAAGGAGAGGATGTGGCCCAGGCCACCTGGCAATTATTCTTCTCCTGTAGCTGGTCTGTCCTTCCTGGGAAGCAGGAATCACAGGACAACTGTAGCTTGAAGGTGTTAGGAACTAGCCATTCTATGTGTGATTATTCTTTTTTCATTCTATAGACTTTTAAAGTACAATTTGGTATCTCTGCTAGCAAGGTGACTGACTTGCCTATAAGGGTTCCTTCCTGCTTGGTGATGTGTTTCCACACTGCATATTAATTAGTAAGTGCCAGATTTTGGTGAACTCATTTACTTTCTCATTCTCCATTAAAGGGATGCTTCTTATTCTCTATTGAAGGGATGTTTCTCAAGCCTGTCTTCCAGGTCAGGAGCAGCACGGTTACCGATACAGAAATAAGTCAGATGTACGTGCTCTCCTCCAGGAGCTCACAATCTGCTGAGGGAACAGTAGGTTACAGGTTCAAAAACTATCACAGTGAAATCTAGTAAATGCTAAGATGAGAATAAGTGTGAAGCACTGCAGAATTTGTCAGAAGTTTAGCCAGTTCTAAGTTGAGGCATTTCACTTCCTAAAGTTGAGGAACTAAAGGTGTTAGGAAAGAATCATTTTCCTTCCCTTTTCCAGCATCTGGAGGAAGCCTAGAGAGCATTCCTCTGTGGTAGTCCCATTTTCCAAATTTAAACACAAAAGGACATCATCGCTAAGTGTCCTTCTGACCCTGCTTCCGTTCTCCCATACCTTTTATTGATTTTTCCAAGAACCCCTGTGATACCATGGACTGAATTGGGTGATAATTCAAAAGAATCTCTCTGCTTATATATCCTTAAGTTATTCACAGTTTCAGAGTTGCTTCTCCCATGTAAAACAGCATCACTTAAGGACTGGAGAGATAGCTCAGTTGAATGAGTGCTTGGCTGGCACAGGGTTCTAAGTTCAGTCCCTGGTACCCTCACCCCCACAAAATCACTTATATTGCTAACAAGAACTCTTGCTTCATGAAGATTTCAGGGTTATAAGTAATTTTTTATAAAGGTAGGTTTAAATTCGCACAAAAATATCACATCATTTCTTATCCTACTTATTAATTAATCAATTTAGGATTAAAAAAATCTCTGAAGATTAAAAAGAATGTTGGCAATTAGCTCATCAGCATCTCAGGTATTATCTTTGAAGTAGGGCTTAAATTTTATTTTGATGAATAAGTAATGCACTAAAGCATCTATCATAAGTATGATAATAAAAGTGGTCATTAATAGCTGGTAAGGCCCGAGTGGGCCATGAGAAGCCAAGCATGAGTAACCAGGCAGGCTTTCCCTGTGCGCTCACATCTGTGGTGTGCGCTGTGGCAGGTGAAGGCCTGGGAACAGCCTGCACTTTGGCAGAGAAAGAGGTTGGTGGAGAGACAGGAGCTTCTGTGACAAACAGACGGGGATTTGATGGAAGCTTTCTTGTGCAGCTCTGAACTGCTTGAAGCTTCTTAGCTAGGAAGTTGATGTGATGCAGTAGCTTTTCACGGGGTTCAAAATGAGATGCAACAACATGAAATGACAAGGCACACTGGAGTCTGTCCCGTAGTAAGTGCTCACCAAACAGGACAGCTATATTTTTATTACTGTTTTCAATCATCATGTCAATGACAGGGTTTGCAGAAGATCTGCATGCACATTGCCATTACAGAAAATTTGCAAGTCGCACTAAGACTCATCAGAGTACATCACAGGGAGACGTGTGTAGTACTGCAGGCTCCTTCCATAGTTAGGAGTCTGAGCATAAGGCACCATCTGCACCTACCATGTGGTGGTAGGACAGAAGTCGTGGTGCTCACTGGACAGTATTTCAGTTTCTTCACTGAGGTTCAGTTCTTGGGTATGTCTGGATTTTGTTAAAGTTCTAAGACAAACACAAGTACTGTTGAACCTGTGGAGTCAGTCACTTCTCAAAGACCACTGATCAGTTAACCTAACAGGGAGCCTCATCCAGGAGACACAGCACGCGGCGAAGACAGATTGCTCAGCTGGAGATGGCAGTGAGGTGGCCACATGGGTCTCTTGTCTCTTCTGTTCTTGCAAAAATATCCACAGTACTCTCCGGGGAAACCCAGGGCAACTGGTCTTAAGACTCAGATAGACAGACTGCCCCTCCCTGAGGCCTTAGAAACACTTTGGTACTAAATTCATCTGCTTCCAATAGTCTACATCCATTTTTTCTGTCCTCAATCACCAACCTTTTTCAGAAATGTAATTCAGGGACATTTATTATGTGTCTGCTCTGTCAAACCGACTAATCGTTCCTTTCCACCAATCTTTGCAAAATAATATTGGATGTTCAGATGTGAATGCAGCAGTTTTCTTATCTTTGTCTACCAACAGTTGTGACCTAAGAAACTGGTATGGTTCTTACCTTTACCACTACCAGTTCTTCCATCCCTCAGGCCGTCATTCCAGCTGCAACTTCCAGGATAATTTGTAATTTGTGTTATAGGAGACTCGCTTCAGTTGTACTCAGCATGTTCATTTATTTTGCTCTCATTGCTGAAACAAAACACCCCACACCCAAAGTTAGAGGAGGAAAGCTGTTTGTAGCTCACCGTTTGCAGAAGTTTCAGTCTGTCTTCTTTTTCTCTCATTGCTGAGACAAAATGCCTGACATTCACGATTCAGGAAGGAAAGGTTTATTTGGCTCCCACTTTATGGAGGCTTCAGTCCATACTAAGCTGGCTCCAAGGCAGAGAGGCCCGTGGCAGAGGGCAGCAGTCATGGCTGCAGTAAACAGCAAGAGCAGAGGGAGGAGCCGCAGAGAGCAGGCCTCCTCCCTCCCTTACACTGTATGCAGGCTGCCTTCCCAGGGTGGTGTGGCACTCACACCCATAATCCTAGCATTGGACCACAGATCAGTCACGAACTCTAGGAGTTTGGTACCCCGTGACTGCATGAGGCTTTGTGGGGCCAGCCAGACACAAACCATAACAGACCACAATCAGTGTCTCCAAGGCACGGTAGCACATAGCAAGGGTTTTCATTTTCTCTGTGTCCCCTTTACATTTTCATCTATTTCTGGTTCACCATTCTTAAGGGGAAGCTCTTAGAGGGATGGCCCATTTACATATCACTACAATTGATAATGCAACAGGCCTAGAACTATTCTGATAACTCTTAGAAAATAATTTTGATCGAATAATTCAATGCCCTTGATTTACAGATGAAACTGCACAGAGAGACTTGCCCTACTATTGGTAAAGGAGTGGGAAGCAAGTATTGAAATCCAAAGTCTTCAGGGTAGCAGCTGGGGATTGATCTCAGGCCCTTGCACTTACCAGGGAAGCACTTATTCTACTGAGCCATCTCCCAGGCCCCCTTTTTTTCTTGGGACTGCGGATTGAATTCAGGACCTTGCATTTGCTACGCAAGGCCCTATTCTACTGAGCTATCTCCCCAGCCATGGCAGCTTTTGTAAAGTTTAAGAAGGTGGTCAAAGAATCTTTCCAATGTTTCACTTATTTTTCTTTAAGAAATCAATTTTTGAAGGCATAATCAGATAATTATACCATTGAAGGTGATTTGGGATATAAAATATAATTTAAAACTCTGATTAACTTTTATCATAAATAATAAAGTATTTTATGTTTACATTGTACTTTTATAAAAGCTTGCGTATATGTTTGTCACAAAAGTCCAGGGAAGGATGCAGTGTATTTTTGTTCTAATTTCATAGGTATGGAATTAAAGAACATAAGAAAAAAAAGAAAACAAGTGACTCCTAGACAGAAATTTTCTATCCCCAGTACTCAGGTCTAGCTATTACAAGTTCATGGCCAAATCCTTTCCTAAGTCCTTTGTCCTAGATCTTCTCCCACTTCTTATGTAAATATTTCAGGGTCTAGGGAACATATAACCTTTTATATGTACGCAAATGTTTAAATAATTGGAAGCTTAAAAAGCCAGACATGATAGTGCAAACTGTTAGCCTGGTACTTGGGAAGCCGAGCAAGGAAAGTGTGAGCTCGGGCTGGGCTGGGCAAGTTAGTCTGATCCTGTCTGACTAACAAAACAAAAGCAAGCAGAAAGTTTTAGGTCACATTTAATACTCTCTGGGTACAACTCTGAGCACCAGGGGAAAAAAAAAGAACAGCCACCAACTTAAAAATATTGATTTTGTTTTAGGAGATATAATTTCCATATTGTGCTAATTAAGTGGTAAGAAGTACAAAACTTAGAAATATGATGTCTACATTCTACTACTTGTAGCTTCTGTCTGGGAACCTCCTGTGGGCCAGACAACTACAGAAACTCAATCAGGTGACAGGGCCAGGGAATGTTCCAAACATTGTGTTGTCTGGGAGCAGAAGAGCCAGATTCAACAGGTACTATATATATGGGAAGTTTTGTAGTATCTTCCAAAATATATCTGTGAGCTTCTATCTAAAATAATTGTTTTTTGAGATAAAGTCTCTGTGCAATTTGGGCTAGCACTGAACTCACTGCATGGTCTGCAATCCTCCTGCATCAGCCTCCCAAGTTCTAGAATTACAGGCATGCTCATCCATGCCTGGCTTGTCTAGATCTGTAAAAAAGGTATTTAGTACTGTTATGCAGCTCTAGGATAAAGAGAGAGAGAGAAAAAAAAGAAAGAGAAAGAGAGAGAGTGGGTGTGTGTGTGAGAGAGAGAGGACAGATTGTGAGAGAGAGAGATCTGTCTACCTGGAAACATCAGTTCCTGGTAAGTCTCCTCAATCGTAGCCTTCCGTCTTCCTGAGGCTCTCTATTCCTAGTGTACCCTGGATCTTGAATCCCACCGGAGTGTGAGAGGACTGAGACTCCTCCAGGGCTCTGCCTCTTCCCTTGCTCTTTCCCAATGCAGGGGGCAGGGACACTTCCTTAAGGCTCTGTGCCTGTGAATGGAGGTGTTGCAGCTGGCTGCAGGCAGAGTTTAGGTAAGTGAATCTCCTACTCTGGCCCAGACTGGGTGAAGACAGGGGTGGGCAAATGCCCCATAAAGACGTTAGGTGCTGCTTCTACCAAGACGCCAGGGATGTTGCAACATTTTCCCCATGTTTGAAATAAATTTTAAACTACTCAGTTTTTCAAACTACAAATTCCTGTTTTCACCCCTTAGTTTAGCCAAAGCCATTCCCCTTTCTGCAGAGCCCTGGCTGAGCCTTCTGTGTTTTGAGGAGAGCCCCTGTACTCCTTGAGAGCTATTGGCAACCCTCTCCAGGGATAGATCAGGAGGAGGGAGCTGGGGCAGAAGGTTCCTCTGGAAATGATTTTCATGACCATGTCATCTGTCAGTCCCTCTCCAGTCACTCTGTCCTATGAACATATTTGTTATATTTCCATTGTCACAGTCTGATTCTCTTCCGTGTATTTTTTGTTCATCTCTAAAGTATAACCTCCTTGAGACAAGTAGAACTTGACTTATTCTTTCTTGTGTGTCCCCAGGAAAAAATAGGAATGCTTGGCCTAGAGACCATCAATAATTGCACTAAATGAATAAACAGATGAGTGAGTAACCCAGCAAACTCACCCCCAACCACACAACCTGTGAGGAGCAGGGATTGTCCTTAAATGGGAGGAGTGACAGGGCTCTATTTTGTGGGCCCACATATTTTTGTTAAACATGTGGTGGTTTAAAAATAAGTGTTTGTGGGGCTGGGGAGATGGTCTCAGTGGAATAAGTGCTTCCCTGGCAAGTGCAAAGACATGAGTTCAATCCCTGGTTCCACAAAAAAAAACCAGTAAAAATAAATGTTTGTGAGTCTATGTGTGCATGTGTGTGTGTCCATGTGCATGCGTGTGTGCATAGACAGATGCACACATATGCCCACATAGGTTTGTAAGAGACAAAAGCAGAGAGACAGATAGAACTAAAGGAAATATTAAAGAAATAGAAATATCTACCTATTTGCTAACTTGGCAAATGTTTACACATAGTGCTGAGGCTCCTAAGGAAAGTAGAACTGTTCTTCTTTGCTTTATATTTGAGCTAGTAAACACTTTCATCCCAGGTGCCCATTAAGTCAGGGCACAGCTTTTAGTTGAGTCTGGCAGTGTTGGGAGTAGTATAGCCCTGGCTCTGTAGGCTGTGCCTGGCCTCCTACCCATACTGGGGAGAGCAAGCGGTGCCCCTCAGTGCGTATGCAATCTAAAGATCATGGATTGAAGTTCTTAAAATTGTATTTCTAAGTCTTTACCATGCTTCAAGTCTTATATGAAAATTTGAGCTATACAACTGTTACTTTCATAAATACCTAGTCAAACTACAGTACCACTGGTGTGCTGAGCTGGTGATGGAGTTTGGGCATGGTGGTGCATGTCTCTAATCCCAGCTGCCTGTGAGGCTGAGAACAGGAGAATCACTATGAATCTGAACTGCTTAGTGAGACCCTGTACAAAAAAAAAAAAAAAAAAAAAAAAATCTATCATTATAAGGGATTCTTTTAGGTGCTAGGTTTAACCCTTTGTTATGGTTGTGTCCTACTATCTCCCCAGAGTCTCATGGAGTCATGGGCAGCTTCTAGAGTTTCTGATTAATTCATGATCTAAAGCTGGGATTCAGTGCTATGCCACCCTGGCACAGAGATCTTCAGTGCAGTATAAGGGAGGGAGAGAGGCTTGCTCTCTCCCACTGCTCCTCCCTTTTGGAGCTTTTTCTACCACCATGAGCCACTGCCCTCTGCTGTACGCAGTGCTGCCTTGGAGCCAGCCAGTTATGGACCGAAACCTCAGCCGACTGTGCACTAAATATCCCTTTCCTTCCTTCGTTCTGAGTGTCAAGCGTTTTGCTCCAGCAACCAGACACCATCGAGCCATCCCCGTGGAACTGGGGAGGGGGAGCACATGCTTTGCCGTGTCATGGATACTGCAGCTGGAAAACTTACAATACACAACTTCCTTAAGGTCTGGGGACTGGGGTTCACCGCTGGCTTTGCAATCATCTCCAAATCTTTAACCACTTAACTGCTTGGAAAACAATGTTAAAACTTGTGAAAAAGAAGAGCATTTATATTTAAATAAATTATTAAGGGTTAAAAATAAGTAAGAATTCATTCTAATGGAAGCAGCAAACACTAAGGAATCACAAAATGTGGGTTCTAACTGTAGCTTTGATACTGTTTGTCTATCAAAGACAATTTATCTGGTAGTTTTCTAAAAAAGAAAAGTATACTTGGTTTTGATAGCCCTGCTTTGAACACTAGATTTTCTATTTCCTATTTGTATTTGCATATAAATCTCTTATTTGTAACTGCTTTGTATCCATAACTGTAAGATGAAGAATAAAATGCTACACATGTAGAGATTAAGAAAGTCAATACATCAGAAAGTATGAATTTTGAAAACTCTTACATGCTCTAGATTACAATTTTTAGTATGACTATCATAGATAGAGTTTTTTTTTTTTAAATGTATTTGGTACATTGTAGGGTCTCACTACACAGATTGGACTCATAGTAATCCTCCTTTTTTCAGCCTCCCAAGTGCTGGGATTGCAGGTGTTCACCACCACACCCAATCCCAGGGGCGATTTCAGCATGATCCTGGGAGTGGGGTGGCATGGTATGCTGTATCACAGATACAATGTTTTAAAGTAGGTTTCCTTTTGGCACAAGAGGTTATTGCTTTGATGTTTTGGCTAAAACCTATACTTATGCCCAGTTTTTGTTTTGCTAGTATTTCTTGTTTTGGACCAGTTCTTGAACAAATTAGGTGATCAGGTATGATGGTGATATATTATTTCCTCAACAGAGGCAAGAATGTGGTAATGTTTTTGTTGTTGCTTGTGGTGCTCTCAAAAGTGAGTTCCATGAAGATGGTGCATCAGTTACTTTTGTGTCCCTAGAATCCAACATCCAAGTCCTACAATTTGAAGCAGAGTTAGTTTCACTCAGGGATTCAGACAGTTCAGTCCATAGTCAGTCAGCTCACTCCAGACAGGGGCATCGTGGCTGAGGATCTTCCCTCTGAGTTCATGGACTCCAGGAAGCAGTGCAGGTAGACAGCAAGAAGAAGGAGTGGGTGAAGGACACCTCTTACACCGCCCTTGGGAGCAATGCTGGACACACCCACAAGTGTACTGTGTTAATCCCTTGGGCAGCTCCTGCACAGAGCAAATTAAAAATCTACCTTCTAATAATAAGTGGGATTTTGATTTCTTCATCTGTGCCTCCACCATGTGCTTTCATCTAGTAGCTCAGTCCCATCAATCCCTTATCTTGAACTTGAGTAAATTAATGACTAGCTATTACATAGCCCTTTTGCAGCTCAGCCTAATGATTGTGTAGTAAAATAGAAATACAATGTCAGCATTTCTGATAAATTTTTCAAGCCTTAGGAACACTGAATAGTGTAAAAAGATGCTTTCATGGTGTACTTAATGTTGACTAGCCCTGGGTTTCTCTTTTAGCCTACTGCCAGAAGACAAACTAAGATGGGGAGACAGGGTATATACCAGTTTCCAATTCACTAAATGAATCCACCGTTGGAAACAATCTGTGGGATGCTGTCACATAGAAAAAAAATCTCTTCTCGTGAAAGGTTCGCAGTCATTTGCTTGCTCACCATAAGTGCCTTACCTCTGTCTTCTTGTGTATCAGACCTTCAGACAGCCAGGTGGTTACAGGCCATAGCTAAATCAGTGGGTGTCTTTTAAAGTCTTCTGAGGATCCTAGATGGCTTCCAGCTGTCACATCAAGGTACTGTGTGTGCAGGAGGGCCCTGAACGAAACTGACATTCAGTGCTGCTGCGCTGACATTTGAGTGTCACTGGCAAGAGATGATTAGTTACTTTAATTTCAACGGAGGTTGACATATTTCATTTTGCAAAAAAATAAATATGTCTAATGTGAATTCTATGATTCTTGAACTCATGAGAATTCTGATTAGCAGCATGTGAGCCAGGCAGAGGGCAAATGAGCTTATGATTGTGCTTGAATTAAAATTTCTGTGGTTTCCTCAGGAGTCTCCTTTGGAGGCAGCAGTTGTCCCTGAGCAGGCTAATGGCCTTCCAGATCTCTAACTCCTCTGTCCCTCTCTCACTTTGAGAAAGTATTGCTTTTATGATTGCATAGTAGGACAGATTCTTGGCTCCAGGATTTTGAGTCCCAACTCTGGGACTGCAGAGGCCACAAGGAATAGCTGCAGTGGCAATAATCTGTTTCTTGGGAGAGCTCAGAGTCAGCCCCATCTCCATGCTTATTAGCTGTGTGACTTCAGGCGAGTCACTTAATGTCTTAAGACTTTCATGTTTTATATGTTTTAAAAATGAGTATAATAATTCCTTGGAATCCTCAAAGCAATTTATTTGTATCTCTCCTATAGGGAAATTAAGCAAGAGATGATAATAGTAATTGAACATGTTCTATATGCTAAACATTTTTCATACCTGTTGTTTAATCTACATGGTAGAGTTAAATGCTATTTTCTATCTATTTATTGAGTGAGAGGGCAGAGAAGTAGAAGCAGAGTACTTACCCAAGAACAGGAAATGGTCAAGTAGCAAAGAAACAATTCAAACTATTGAGAATTTTGAGCAAAGGAGTGAAGCCACTGTTTTCTTCACAATGGTGTGTGTGTGTGTGTGTGTGTGTGTGTGTCTGTCTGTCTGTCTGTCTGTCTGTTTGTCTGTTGGTGTACTTCAATGATGACAGGAGGAGAAAGGAGTTATGAGAGAAAAATATGGAAAAATAGTAATTTGTAAATTTTTCTCAAAATAATGCAAAGCCATCGGAGGGTTTTAACAGGAAAGAGGAACATATTTGGGTAAAAACAGAAGCTGCTGTAGTTGAGTTCAGGTTGAATTGCAGCTATGTTCCTTGGGGCCATGGGTACCTTGTCCAGCATTCAAACTCATGGCTCTGCATGGCTTCTGCTCTTCGTGGTATCTCAGGGGCTGCCATCCATGGCTTGCCTCTGCCAAGTATAGTCCCCAGCTGGGATTGCAGTATTCAATGAGCTCCAGACTCTGCAATCCCAGAGTCTGACCATACTGATCGCTACCTTGGCTCCAGCTCGCCTTGACACAGCACCTTTTGCTGCCATCTACCATGGATGATTTTCCTAGCAAGCGCTCCAGTCTCTTGGGAGTTGGCCAGCATTCAGGACCTCTGGCTTTCTGCATGGGAGCAGTCTCTCAGCAACACTTTAGTGAGCAAGGTGGCTAGATGTTAATGTTTCACTTTCAGGTCAAAAGCATGTCCCAAGCCAGCTGTAGGAGTACATACTTGTAGTCCTAGAACAGACCATTTCAAAAGATCTGGTCTCAATGTTAAAAAGAAAGTGCTAGGATATAGTTAAGTGATAGAGTGCCCCTAGGATCAATTCCTAGTATATTAAAAACAAAAAAATCTCAGATAGAAGCAGGCTCCCTCCCCATTCCCCTCGTGCCACTCATCTCTGCCACTGACTGGGACTTTCTCTCCTTACCACAGTCACCTGGACCACAGGGCACATGGCTCCAGCCGAGGGCACACGGGCACTATGATGGTATCACCCAGAGAGCCACACCCACAGGCTGTCTTCATCTTCCTCCACTCCATGTGCAAGAAGCTCCTTCCTGCTACAATGGGGTCTTGCCAAGAAGTGCGCAGTGGACAGTAGGTTGTCAGTCTTCGGAAAGGGATGTGTGCATGTTCAAGGGAGATCACTTTGAATTCAAATTAAAAATTTTGATGGATACATGAAGACAGAATTGCTTTCTGTAACAATGGGGTATCATTTGGTGGCTTGTTGTTTGCGACAGTGGTGGTGGGCACTGGGGATTAATATGAGCTCTTCATCATGCTGTGCTACATCCCCAACCCTTTTGCTTTTTTTCTTTCATTTAGAGACAGAGTTTCTCTATGTTTCCTGGTTGGCCAGGCTGGGCATGAGCTTTCAGTGCCCTGCCCCTCCCCCCAGGATCCTGGTGTTATAGATGTTCACCTCCACAAGAAATTCCACTCGATGTCCTGATCCATGCTTACATCATTCATTGTTTAAATTAAGTTAAACGCTTACTACTTCAGTGTGGTGAAAAATTCAAATCATTTCTTCCATCTTATTGAAGTATACAGAGTACAACCATCATGTATAGTCCCAGTGCTGTGCAGTGCCATACTAGCACTTCTTCATTTGAGCCCCGGATGTAGCCCCCGTCAGTCTTCCTCTCTCCTTGGCCTCTGGTGGATTGCACTCTACCCTCAACTCCCATGAGAGAGATTGACCTTTTCAGATTTCACAGGCTGAGATCATGGGGCACTCATCTTTCTGTGCCTGGCTTATTCCACTGAATTCAATGATCTTTAATTCCACCTATGTCACAAAGAACAGGTTTTCAATCTTTTTATGACTTAGTAGTATTCCGTTGTGTGTACACACAATTTCTTCATCCATTTGCCAGTTGATGAACACATAAGATGATTTCCATGTTTTGGCCAAGGTAAATAGTGTCACCATAATTATGCAAGTAAATGTCTGAACATACTGATTGCCTTTAGATATATATCAAGTGGACAGATTGCCAAATTATGTGATAGTGTATTTTTTAAATTTTTTCATGTGGGTTTCCATACTGTACTAATTTGTGTTCCCACAAACAGTACATAGGGTTCTCTTGTCTACATTCTTACCAGTGCTTGCTGTCTCCTGCCTTTTTGATAAAATCCTTTCTTCCTGGAGTGAGAGGGTACAGTGACATCTTATTGTGGTTTTGATTTGCATTTCTAATGGGGACACTGGGGCATAGAATTCTTCTCTGCCTTTTCTATCCTGTGACATAGCACCTACTGCCTCTGCTGTCTCTGTTCACAGTAACTCACTCACCTATACCGACTGAGGCTGCCCATGACCTGAACAAACCAGACGGTGGCTCTTCATTAACTCTGTTCTAGGCAATAGCACACCTTGGCAAAATTGGTCTTTTCAGACCTCATTGTTTAAAAGTTTCCATTTTTTGAGCACTTATTAAGTGTTAGCTGTTCTTCAAAGTACTTAGACATAATAAAGTAAATATTGTCATCCCAAATTTAAACTTGAGCATCCTGGAATCACCTGTATGGGCCTGTGTAACCCTACTCCCCAGGGAAATGGGCCTGTTTAAGCCTACTCCCCAAGGTAATGCTGGTCTACATGAGTGGTAGAGCTGGAATTTGAACCAAATCTTTCTAATTCCAATCCCATTTATAGTTTACTGAGAAATAAATACATAGGGTAACCATATTCTGCTTACCACAGTATTCAAGGACTTGATCTAGTTATAATACATAAAATATTCCCAGCATTGGGAGCCCTCATTATGTCTCAGGCCCAAACTGACTGCAGAGGAGTGGCAGCAGAGCATCCAGTGCCAGAGTAGGGGAAAGTTGCTAAACCTACCAATTCCACTGCCTACCACTTCTTATATTTAGATAATCAGGATTTGGACATTGGCTTTGTTCTGCTTGATGAAACTAGTTTTACAGCTTGGTAAAGGAAAATTACTTCATGTAGTGAACTACATGAAGAGTCTGAGACACTGTCAAAGGCAGAGGTCCGGGGAGCCAGAAAGAATCACTGGCTGACATCTGAATCTGCTGAGATAATCTGCGATCACATTTTATGCTCCTACACATGGACATTTCAAGTAGGTAAAGGAGTGAGGCTGGAAAGCCTGTCCTCTCAGCCTGTTTTATGTCCACCACTTTTCTCTTCGGTGCTGACTTCTATACCCAGTGACAGCCCAGACTGAGATCCTGGAAATCCATCTCCTTTGTCAGGAGCCTTAGGGATACTTCCAAGATGACATAATTCTGTAAGCATGTTTCAAGAAGGTTCACATCCCCTGGGGTTTTTATATATAGTTCTTTTGTCTGGTAGTTAAAAATAAATATCAGAACTCAACAGAAATATCTCAGGATACTCGATTTAAGCTAGTCGTTCTCTTTATAAAGTTTTCAAGCCTGCTGTGCTTCTTGAATCCAGTAATGATAAAGAGGAAATGATGGTGATGATGGTGTTTATATTGAAGAAGATGAGGATGACAATGAAGCCAATATTTGCTAACTACGTAGGGACTACACTGAGCAATGTCCATGCACTGTCTTCTTCCCCACAGTTACTTTGGGAGTCACATATATTACCTTTCCCTTAACACAGCCAAGGAGATTAATGTTACAGAGGTTAGAGATCTTGTGAGTGATCCCATAGACATTGAATGGTATGACCATTTTCCTACAACACATCTTGAGCCTAGGTTACGCTAGTTGTAATGTTTTAGAAAGCCTCATACATTGTACATTGGCTCTATAAAAGAAAACATGCTCTCTAAATGGAGTTGATTCTCTGCCTAGACTGGAATTATGTTACCTACTCTTCTAATAGTGGTTGGCCTGTCTTGGTTGTTTCCAGATATATTTGATTACATGATTGTTTTTATGTTTTGCTTTTAAGTGAACCAAATCATCACTGATTATATGCAGCTAACTTTTCAGGAAAATTCTTTAACATTTAGAATCCATGGGGTAAAATAATAAAATTTAAACGTTTATTGATACTGGAAGAGTTGATGCTTCTTTTCTGTAGTATTATGTATTGCAGCCTGACAATGTTGTACTTTTTGGGTACAAAATCAAACCAATACTTTATTTTATAAATTTTTTAGAGAGATAGGCAGTGAACAGATAGATGACCTCATGTTTACTTAAAATATCTTTTAGAAAGGCCCCAGAACACCCACATCTTCTCCTTTAGCAAATACAATACTACAAGAGAAAAATAAAGTGCTAAATTTTCTTATCATGGGAATTCAGGCCAAGAGATTTAATTATGAATGCACATCCTGGGAAGGGAGCTTAACTAAATATCAGGCTATTGCACCAACGATAATGAATTAGGAGGGAAAAAACCTATCTGATGTTTTCTGATAGCAGCTATCTGGCAGTATGGCAGCTTTAGAGAGAGTAATAGCAACAAAAGGATTTTTGCAATTTTTCAGAACCACAGAACCCTACCACAATGAGTTGGAAATGTGTTTAGAAATTTAAGAGAAAAAAGGCCATGAGTGAAGTTTCCACTTGCTTTAGGCCTCAGCAGAGGCCCAGAGAATGCCTCTTATAGGTGATTACATTTTGAGGGACTGGGGAATTAGCTCAGCAGTGTAAACACCAGCCTGGCAAGCATAAGGTCCCGAGTTCAGTCCCTGGTACAAAACAAAAGATAAAAGGAAACAGATAATTACATTTTTCTGTCATAAGGCCAGGTCATACAATGGGCAAGGTGAGGGCTTGTGAATTTCTTAGGAGGCTGTGTGCTTGATACCTGCCCCCAGTTTAAGATCTCACTGTGGCAATGTGTGCTGACATTTTGACTTCTGTCCTATTTGTTATGTCAAGAGTAGTCCAGTGTTTTAGGCTTGCTGATGTCTTTCTGCCCACTGCTTCAAGAATTGGTAAATAATTACTTGTGTGTGTCGCGCTAAGAGCTCTTAGTCACTTTTCATTTACTAATATATCCAGCGAGTAAGTAAACATTTCTGGCTTTTATATTTTCTATACTGATATAGGGATAAGGACATAGATTTTGTAAACTAAAACTTTATTGTTAAAATTTATTTAGTCACTTATCTTATAATTTTAATTCTGTATTTCAAGGAATCATGACAGACTCAAATCAACAAAAGTTGATGAGGAAGGTATGGCCAGAATATCGCACAGATGAGAGAGGAAGACCCCATCCTCAAACTCCTGAGTCAAATGATCTCCCCCCCATCTCTCCAACTCCAAGCTCCTGTAGCTGTGACCATAGGCTTGCACTGACATTACCATTCCGGCTTGATGGATTTTAACCATTCATTCTCTCAGACTATTGTGAGCCAGATCCAATTTTACATCTATAATAACAAGTTCTTAATGATTCTGAGTATATATTTTCTCAATGAAGTTAAAATGAAAACCAAGCTGTAATCTTCTTAATAGATTATTGCTACTCAGAGGAATACCCTTAGCCAGGGATGAGGCCTGGACAAGAAGCTTCTCCTCATTCACTGTATGTACATGTGTGTCTAACACATGTACAGAAGCAGAGTATTAGGTGATGAAACCCTAGACCTATGGGTAACTAGGTAACTTTACCACTGAAGTCATTCAGGAATATAGAAGCCTTATTGACTAGCACAAGGTAGAATAAGCTGGCTTATCTTCACACCAAAGCACAACCACTAGCTCTTAGATAGCTTGAATGAAATGTCTTCATCTCTCTAAGCCTCAGTTTTACAGTATGCAGAATAAAGAGATATGTTAGAAAGCTAGGGAAAATTCAATGGATGATGCAGGCACACCAACGAGCAGTTGGAAGATCTGGCAGCATGAGCTGTGCTAGCTGTTGCTCCTCTGCTTTGCAGAAGAGGACAGGGTGGAAGATGTACTGAGGAGAAAAGTAGTAATGATTGTTCTATGGGGCTCTGATGTATGAGGTCTATAGATGCTTCTTATCCTTTGCATTTTCTTTCTTTCTTTCTTTCTTTCTTTCTTTCTTTCTTTCTTTCTTTCTTTCTTTCTTTCTCTCTCTCTCTCTCTCTCTCTCTCTCTTTCTTCCTTCCTTCCTTCCTTCCCTCCTTCCTTTTTTTTTCTTTCTCTCTTTCTTCTTTATTGTATTTTAGTATAGGGTCTACAGGGTCTCACTACATAGATCAGACTCCATAGTTCAGCCTTCTAAGAGCTGAGATGTGCCACCATACCCAGTCTCAATCCCTGAGGGTGGGGCCAGCACAGCAGGCCAGGGATGGAACCAGGCCACTGCAGCTGCCTAAGTAGGGGCTTCATTTGGTTATTAATGTTTTTTTTTCTTAAACATATATAGATTGACTTTATTTTTATTTTTTATCTCTGGCAGTTAAAGGCAGAATATAATTATTGAAGAAAAGAAAGCTTCTGTCCAACAAAGGGTCAGAAGGGGAACTGAAAATGCTCCCTAGGAATTTGCTTTTTCTGCATATCTTTTAAAAATTATTTATGTATATTTTAACTTGAATAGTGAAAAGTAGAAGCAAAAACAAATAGAAAAATGACATAAACAGGATAACAATACATATGTTACTGATTTTCAAAACATGGATAGCTAATTTTATATGTATATGTATATATATATATATATATATATATATATATATATATATATATATTTTCTTTTTTTTAAATAAAACAATCTAACACAGATCAGCAGTCCACAACAGAAGCGGGTTATCCACAGAAGTTGTTGACTTGAGCCATTCACAGCTCAGTATATTAATATGACTTTATATGCCTCCATTTTTTTTTACTTTTCTACTGCATGGTTAAGACTGAGTTAAAGCAAGACCTATATAACAAGGGATGTAACTTTTGTATCTGATAAGGTCAGGCAGGTACCCTCAGGGTTTATCCTGTAACACTGTACCACACTTTGTAGATCCCTTGTCAGTGTCAGCCATGTGGATGAGTCACAGCCATTGCTTGGCCAATTTGCTCTCTGTGGAAGCCTGAAAGAAAGTTTTCCATGTGACTCGCCTTAGGCACACTATAGTTCGTCAATTGCATTCTTCTGTGGCCCCATAATCTCCTTGATCAGAAAATTTGGGGCACTACTGAGTTACATGATGTTATAGTACAAATTCTCCTATGTCCTGAGTCTTCACTGACCTTGAAAGACTATGTAGATGTGACTTTATATCTGGTGCTCAGGACTCTTGCTTTTACTTAGCGCTCCTGACCTACAGCAGCATGCTATGCTGTTTTTTTTTTTTTTTTTTTTTTTTTTTTTTTTTTTTTTTTTTTTTTTTTTTTTTTTTTTTTTTTTTTTTTTTTTTTTTTTTTTTTTTTTTTTTTTTTT